>SNQJ01S0166081.1:2497-16963 GCA_010110895.2 Picea sitchensis | reverse complement strand
TACAGAAAATCAAGTAGCAGACATTTTCACAAAGTCTCTTACAGAAGTGAAGTTTTCCAAACTTAGATCTATGTTAGGAGTTCAGGAAGTTGTCATTAAGGGGGGATAGGCTCTAATGCCTCCTTCCTTCTCCTATTGTGTCAATATTGTAAATCCTTCAATCTTATCTCAAGTTGTTCTTAAGGGGGGATGTTAGGATATTTAGACACTTAGGAGTTAGTTAAGATCTACTTGGTCTAATATGTCATTAGGTAAAAGTGTGTTTATTAGTGTGTTTCTTTAGTATGCATTAGTATGCATTTGTAGTTAGGAAATCTAACGGTCATGATATGTTCCCGACATAGAGTGATCCGACGATTCATACTCTCCTCGATCTTAATGGCCACTGATCTGTGTCTTAACACCCGATTGGTCCATGATCTCTATTTAAAGAGCATGGAGGGTCATTTTCTGATGATCAATTGTGAGAAACTCTCTTGTAAAATCTCTCTGTAATATTTTTCTTTGCATTAATAAACTGCTCCAAGTGGCCACGTTGGCTGGGACCGTGGATGTTTCCCCGTAGGGGTTTTACCATGTGAAAACATCGGTGTGTTGATCTTTGATTTGGTTATGTGAGTGGTTACTGAAGGTGTTCATCCTCTGTTGGAATACCTGTGTTTTTGAACAACGAATAAGTTGAAAATGTCGACTCACATGGAAGCCAACCACTAGGGAAATGTGTGCCTACAGGAGAGACCCAAGAGGGGGTATTTGGAGGCAGAGGCCTGTGAAGGAATCATTATAAGCCTATGGGCAGTTTTATTAAGTATTCATTCCTAACATTGAACATCCCTATGAATTGTGCTATTATATTGTGATCTTTTCATTTTCCATTCTGCTTCTCCTCTTGCTTGAATGAGTTACAAACATTGAGAATCAATGACTGTCCATAAACAATATATTCTTGAGCAGCAATATTTGTTGTGATCTGCCTATTGCTTGTGTGTTTTATTCAAGTACCTGTCAAATCCATTTTGCAGAGAGAATCTATGTTTGGTGGATGATCTACTATTTGTCACATTCTCCATTATTCCATCCACCTTCATATAAGTATTTTGTCTGATATGTAGTTCACAAGACTTTAGTCTAATAGGGTGTTTACTTGACTCCATGCCCAATGGTAAATCTTTGATCTAAAGTTAGTTTATTGCCCTCTTCCTTCCTCATTCAATATCGTTGATCCATCAAAACATAATCTAATTTCCATCTACAAAAACTATTGCAATAGCTAAGATGTGCTAGGCTTGACCCTATAGCAGTCTAGGAGAAAATTCTAGCACTCACATCTTTGGGTGCCATTGTCGGGGACGAAGATGAATGATAAATATTCCCTGGGAGAACGACATTGATTAGATCAAGCTTTTGATGGTGAACAAGGGTTGGTCATATATTCAGGACTGCATCATTCACCTGGTGAATCCACTCCATGAAGGAAGAACCTGTTGGCGACTTCAATGATACAGGAAAACCATAGCAATGGAGACTATCTAGGCTCGGAGGTTTGCACCTCTCAATTTTTCAACTATTCCTAGTTTTCCTAATCCTGTGCTTTCCTTCTTAGAATGCGCAGACTTTCTTCCTATATTCCATGGAAATGAAAGGGATAATCTTGCCCAACATCTTAGATTTTCATCAGTGCATAGATCGGTTGAATATCTGTCATGAAGATGCTCTTATGAAGATGTTTGTATACTCATTAGATGGTGATGCTCAAAGATGGTATCGGTCACTCCCTATTGTCAGCATATCGTCTTTGCAAGAATTTCATGCAACCTTCCATAAGTATTGCAAGAGGTATTATTCTTCTGATATACTTCTTGAATAATGTTGTGAAAAGTTCAAGATTTGTATTTAGCAGGAAATAGAGTGTTCCTCATGTGATGAGCTTAGTGAATATCTGATTGAAAATGAAATCAAGGATGAAAGAGAATTTTTTAATGAAGATATGGATGGATCCTTTTCTTTTTCTAATTCTCGAGAAGAAATTCTTCCAGATATGATTCATAATTATACCGATGATTGTATAGATGTAGATGCATTATATCCTGTATCTGATGTATCTGATACCTCTGATTTAAAAAAAGAATTAGTTGACGAAGAGGATTTTTCTCCATCCGTTCAAGAAATTTTCCACGATGTATTTTCACCTGAGAGTGAAGAGAAAGATCAACATATTGCTCATTTTTTTGTGCAAGACCAAGGAGTTTTGGACCCACCTATATTTGATAAGTATTCTGACGCAAAAGAGAAAATCCATTTTGTTGACATGAGGAGCAGCCAATCGGTTTATGACAATTATGAATCAGATTGTGCTGAAGAATAGTATTGTGAAGAAATCAATCATCTTGAGTTTGCAGAAGACATCAAACAACCATCTCTACAAATCAGTAAGCATGCATGCACTATGCTTGAACCTAGATCTATAGACAACATCGGACAATCTATCATGAACAATAAAGTTAGTATGCAACCATGTTCAGATTTACAGACAACTGAAGATGGAAACCATGATCAGCGGGAAGATATCCAGAGACTTTTTGATCTTTAGCTAAAACAACATGAAGAGGTTTTTATCTATGGATTTCATGATCCTTTTGCGGATTATATGGAGTCTTCAAGCACTTCAAATGACAAATTATTCTTCTTTAGCGAGATTTGGCTTTCCTTCACTTTGATATGCTATGGGTCTCTTTATTTGTCAAAACCATATCAAGAGTTTCACCAATTAGAAAAATACTAGTATGGCTTCATTGGAAGCATGTTTTTACCTGATCGATAGGAAGAAGTTGGATAGAGTAGGTAGTGTGTAAAATAAGCTCGTCATATGAGCAGGTAGATTCTTTTCAATTTGTTAATCTGTTGCAGTATGTTGTTACTTCACACTTTGAATAAGTTGCAGAGTTTTAGCAGTAGTATGAATGACTCCACTAACCCAATGAATTAGGCACAAAAAAAAAGTTGTGGATGTTTGCAGAGCAGAAGATTTGCAGGGTCAGGAATGCACAGATGAGAAGAAATGATAAAGGCATGTTGGTATGCAAGTTATTGATGTCCCATGGGGAGAACATCATCCCCTGAAGGAGCCAGTGTTAGTACTCAGTTTACAGTGTTAAATTTTGTACTTTTGGTTACGACAGACACGCTACTGGAATAGTGACATTCTTGCAGTGTCGTCATAAAACATCATCTCACTTCCCAAAAAATCATCGAATTCTTCACCATGTTCGTCTTCAGGGCATATCTAGATTGATTATGTTACTTGAGTAAAATTGTGGCTTATGTTGTCAGTTTGTTTCTTTACTTTCAAAGTTTTTGTTATAGACTCCATGTTCATTTAGGAAAAAGGTTTGGCAAAAATATTGGCCAATCTCCCATTAAACCTATCGAGCATTGAGGTCGAACAACACCTACCAATATGAGGGGGCGCTCTTAAGTGCACTACACATTCATATATGTTAAAATCATTGACATACATGTTATTGTTTTGGTTCATGTGGGATATAGTCTGTTATATTAATAGAAAGTTACAGTAAGCTTGTCTAAGAGAAGCATGAACTCCAAGTGTTGTTCATAGTTTGGTTATTATTGCCAGGCATATAGTATGGAGGTGTCGAGGATTTTTCTAGAAGAGCATTGAGACACATAGAAGTCAAGGCAGCCTACAGGTTTTCAAGTCATATGTAACAGCCAATGCATCAAACTAATTTCCAAATAGAGAATAGTCGTAGCATTAGAGGGGTACCCTCGTGATTTTGGGTTGTGACTCACCAAGATCTTTCAATATTCAATGTCGTTATGAATCGACACACACAACCATTCCATGAATTGACACACAACGGAATTTCATGAATCAATCCTATCGACCTACCAAATCTAGAGTCAAAGCCACATGTCAAATCATAAATACGTAGAATAGTAACCTAAAGCCAAATGCCTGATTTCCAGGCAGATGATTGCGTGCACAAATGTCTATGGTGAATGTAGTCTTCCTGCTGATTGAAATGTTTGATAGGTCAAAGACATCTAGCCATGAGGAAAATCCATGAATAGGTTGAAAACGTCAACTCACATGGAATCCATCCACCAGGGAAATGCATGCCTACAGGAGAGACCCGACAGAGGGATTTGGAGGCAGAGGCATGTGAGGGGATCATTGTAAGCCTATGGGCAATTTTATTAAGTATTCATTCCTGACATTGAACATCCCTATGAATTGTGCTATCATATTTTGATCTTTTTGTTTTCCATTCTGCTTCTCCTCTTGCTTGAATGAGTTACAGACATTGAGAATCAATTATTGTCCATAAGTAATAGATTCTTGAGTAGCAAGATTTGTTGTGATCTGCCTGTTGCTTTTGTGTTTTTTTCAATTATTTGCCAAATCCATTTAGCAAAGAGAATCTTTGTTTGGTGGATGATCTACTATTTGTCACATTCTCCATTCTTCCATCCACCTTCATATAATTATTTTTTCTGATATGCAGTTCACTGGCCTTCAATCTCACTGGGTGTTTACTTGACTCCATGCCCAATGGAAAATCTCTGATCTAAAGTTATTTTATTTCCCTCTTCCTTCCTCATTCAGTCTCGTTGATCCATCAAACCATAATATAATTTCCATCTACAAAAACTATTGCAATAACAAAGATGTGTTAGGCTTGACCCTATAATAGTCTAGGAGCAACTTCTAGCACTAATAGTAGGCATCGCCTCGACCCATTTAGTGAAATAATCCATGGAAACAATGATGTATCCATGCTATTGGCCCTTGACCAAGTTTTGAGCAACACTTGGTCATATTTGACCATTTTTGGACTTCGACAGCTTGTCAACGATGGAGTGCAACGCGAAGCGAAGATCGTGGAAGCTAGACCCCTTTCTTGGGTCCTTTTTGGGTTTTGGGGGATAATGTAATGGGTATGGGATGTCGGCCCATGGGTTTACCCATTTTTAGGCCTATTTTGTAAAGTATAAATAAGTAGCTAGGCAATGTAAGAGAGGAGAAGATAAGCTAAGTGCTAGTAAAGTATTTGTGTATATTGTGTGACGGACTTGCAGAGCTGAGTGCAAGTGATGTAAGTGTTGAGTGCACAGATTGTAAGAAGGATTTGTGCTAGATATACTTGGGGAAGGAGGATCTAGCGAGGTACGCGCATATGTCCTGTCCTATGCAGAGTACAAGTGTGAGCTCTATGTTGTAACCCGATTGACCAAAGCTAATAAAGAAGAAGAAGATTTTGTGGACGTAGTCCCTGGGTGAGGGTGAACCATGGTAACTCTGTGTGTTGTGCTCAGTGCTTCGACTTAATGTGTTGATCTCTTTCCATGTGTTGTGCTTGATATGATTATGCTATGTTCTTTGCTATGATATACTTAGATAGATCCACTTTTCTTTGTGCTTCTTATATGTCTAGGTGTATATCTGACATATATCAAAGTGCTAAGTGATAGACCTATTTTGTTGTTGCTAAGTGTTAACTTAACCTAGATCTAAGTGAATGTTGCGGTGCTTTGTGCCATCTGCGGAGTGCCATGAGGGTTAAATATTGATGAATGACCTATAGTAAAGTGCTTGCTAAGAGTAAGAATCATAGATCTGTGTCCCAGCTAAGGTTGCAGACACCTGAGTCTTGCAACCACCCCTGCCTCTACCTCGGGTGAGACTTCATCTGCTTCGTAGGTGTTTCCGAAAGGGCCAGTAGTTAGGGTTTTGTTGGTGCGATGTTGAAGCGTTGAACCTTGGGTATGCCCTTGTGCCAACACATTCCCCCCGTTCGAGTGAGGGGTACATGTCATGAATTCAATGCCCCATTTGGAAAATGGACTAGAAGAAACTACAGTATGAAGAGGAGCAGGCAGTGCATGGGATTTGTGATTATAAATTTGGCATGTATGACATTTTTGGACTACACTAATATAACATTTAAATATGCATGGCCAAAAGTATCCTTCCCTCAAAATATTTTGTGCAATGGCATATCCAGACATATGACCAGCACACATGCTAACATGGTATTCGTTAAGTGCTCTTTTGGCTTCCTCGTGTGTTAGACATCATCGAAAAATATAATCGATATTGCAACGATAAAGGGTATCACAAATAATGATATATTAGTGAGATTGGTATCAAATACGATGATGGTCCGTACTAGACAAATCTGGTCGAAAGGTTTGAGTTTGGAGATAGACGATAATATCCCCATGCCATGGTTCAGAAGAGTTGATAAAAAAAAAGTGATTCATCAGGGATGGTCTCTTCTGTTGAAATCTTTGTTGCAAGAGAGAGAAGGTCACAAATCAACTCCGCAAAACTAAGGATTTCTTTGATTTGGCTCTTTCGAATTATAAATCAAATTCATGTAGGATGAAAATCCATTTGGAATATTTTCCCCAAAGCACATGACGGGTCAATATATGTTGCATGGGGTTACAATCGGAAAGAAAATTAGTTTTGCGAAGGAGAATATAATGATGAAAATGTTGGAATTCTTGAACACCAACCAAAGCCAATTTTTCCACATGTGAGTATTTGACCTTGGTTGGAGGAAGGGTTTTACTCAAAGGCTTTTTTCGCATGTTTTAGAGCCTCAAAGGATTTTTTAGCAACGTCGTCTCATATAAAAGGAACCCCTTTCTTAAGTAAACAAATGAATCCTTTAGTTATTTCCACATAATGTGGAATGAATCGACGGAAAATTTTTGCCTTCCCTTGCAAACTTTGGAGTTGGCGTAATGTTGAAGGAGGAAGATTAACAATAGCCTCAATATTCAAAGGATAAACACAAATCCCTTGCTTGGAAACAATAAAACCGAGGAGAAGTCCTGATTCGACACAAAAAAAAACATCTATGTGGATTTAAGAAAATATTGTAGAACCAACATCTGAGGAAAATCACACAAAGATGGGCTAAATGCTCTTGACGTCGCATAGAATGTGCAGGTAAATGGTCAAGATATGGTTTAACAATATGATTAATATCATGAAAAGCGTAAGACATAGCTCTTTCAAAAGTATTTCCAACATTTTTAAGTCCAAAAGGGAGTTTATTATAAGCAAAGGTACCCCAAGGACATATGAAAGAATTTTTATGTTGATCTGAAGGAAGTATGTTAATCTGATTATAAACCTATAAACCATCCATAAAGGCAAAAATTTCGTTATCGCCACAATCATCAATGATCTGGTCAATGAAAGGAGTCAGGTAATTATATTTAGGGCAAGCCCTATTGATATTATATTAATAAACACATACACAAATCATACCTTGTTTCTTGTAGACCGGGGCAATATTTGAAACCCAACCGGTAAGAGGTATTGGATAGATGAAACCTACTTTAAGAAGATTTTCAACTTCTATTTTGATAGCAACAAATTTTCTAGGGTGAACTGGACGAAGCTTTTTCTGGACAAGCTTGGCTCTAGGATATGTCTTAATCTCATGAATTACAATATTCAGGTCGATCCCAGGAATTTCTTCGTAGGACCAAGCAAAAATGTCATGCAATTCTTTGAAAAGTGCTCTATAAATGTTAATTTTTTCAAGAGAACAAGAACCATTGATATGAATGTTTTCCACGATTCCAGGTTTGATTGAAATATCAATAGGAATAGTATCAGAAATGACTCCCAAATTCCCCTCAGATAAAATATCTTAAGGGAGGATAGGAATGGGAGGATCAAGAGATATTTTAGAACGAGTATCGAGTTTAGGTCTAAGACAAAAGGAGGAAGGATGATTCCCATCATCCCATGGAATTTCCTCTAAGGACATAACCTCCATAATACCTCCATCACTGGTAAAAATATCATTGAAAGGGTCATGGGAAGTGAGGGAGGTAAGCCAGATAGAGTGAGAATACTCATCTAATATTGGACTCATTTGATCAGAAGCATTAGAGGGATATGCAGAGGTATATTGGATGGATTCATAAGCCAATTCCACTGGCCTAAGTGGCATTCAGTCATCGTAATTATCACATTTGTTTGGAGTAGGAATTACCCATGGATCATATGAACCAAGGGATTTAACAATACCAGTTGAAATCATATTGATTTGGGAGATAGAAGGAAAAATGTTGGGTGTTAGGAGTGGAAAAGTTCCTAATAAAATTGAATATTTTAAAAATCCCACACCAACATTATCATAGGAGGAGGACGGGATGTTCTCTACCAAAGGTACACTACCAACGCATGAATCAGAATTAAAATAGGCAAGTTGGTGAACTGTAACTATTTTTCCTTGATGGGGAAAACGTAGAACACGAAAAAAGCTAGAAGTTATGATAGACATGGTGTAGACCCAACTGCATCCCAAGAGAATATTTTAGTCTAGCGAAGCATCAACTATTTCAACTTCAACAGTGATTATCTTACCTTCCAATACAATTGGTAATGCATTAATAATGCCATATGTCTTAAATCCTCTACCATCAAAATCCTTTAATGTATTAGATGATTGATTGATGGATGAAGAGCCAATATATTTCCAACAATTTAGAGACATCACACAAGTTGTTATCACCAGAATTTCATCTGCAAATGGTTACAGGAATCCAGCATCGTCAAAACACCCATTAGTTCACTCATGGACCAAAAGTGCATTTCCAAAAGGCCCAAAACTATACAAACAGTTATAAAATTAGCGTGCGCTAAGACTACACAGGGAGCGCACACATGCGCCATCCATAAACGCTAGAAGAGTGCACATGCGCATAATGCACGACTGTGGACGTAAAAACTGTGCACCCCTCAGAATGACACATTTATGATATTGGTCGGCCTTCCACCCACTTCTAGTTCAGCTTCCGAGTCGATTTGACACCCAAATCTTGGTTGAATCCGACTGGGGGGCTGGTCAAAGACATAAGGGTGCCCTAAAGGGCCCCTTGTTCACACTAAGAACTAATTGCATAATGCCTCAAAGCTATGCTATAAAAGGAGGCCATGGGTGCACTATATTTTTAAGGAATTCATTTTGTATTTTTATGCTGCTTATATTCTCTTGGAGAGTCCCCTTTTCTCATCAAGAGTATACAAGCACCATTTCATTTATCCATTCATATCACCTCTTGAGTGAATGTGCTCTGGATTCTCTTCACCATTTCATTCTGGTTTGTTACTTGTAAGAAGAGCTCAATATTTGGGGGTCCAAGAGCCCTCCCTTGGAGGAAGAGGGGACCCATATGTCTCCCTTTCTCTTTGGTGTTTTCCCACTAATACAATCATATCCATTGGTGGCATGAGTGTTGTTTATTTTCGATTTTAATGTTCTTATTCACTCTAGTTTAGTTTATTTTATTGTTCTTAGCTTAGTTATTTGTTTATTCCTTATGCTTGATGTTTCTAACTCCTTCATTCACTGTTGTCTTGTCTAGCTAACCCAACTAGGTTTGTAAGCACCCATATTTCTCTCATTTAGGTGACAAAAGGGGTGCAACAGATTGGTGAATCCACTGGGGAAAGGTATCAATTTCCTCCCCCATTTGGGTTATTTTATCTCTTCTTTTTGTTTATTTAACTTGCAGGAACCATAACCGGCCCAAACCTACCTGCAAAAATCCAAATTCAAAGCTGAGCTAAGATAATTTCATTCGAAATTTTCATCACGGCCATGTAACAGAAGTGCACGAGTTTTTTGACCCACAGGCGCATATTCAGTGCACGTTCACTCAACCCACCATTTTGCTCAGTGCATTCTGTGCACCTAAGCCAAAGGGTCATCTTTTAGTTGCGCATTGGCGCCACATGCACCTCTGTCTACTCTGTGACCCGTGCATCTGCTCAGAAATTCACACATTGTAAGGGTTTTTGTGATTTTTGGAGGGCCCATAGCCTTCTTAATCTTTATTCTATGGAAATTGTAATATGCACCACACTTAGATTCCCTCTCCACATGAAGGGATAGTCAAAACGTAGGCACTTAGGGAGTTAAAATCATTATTATTCCTCTTTTTTCTTTCATTTTGCCACATGGATGACTTGTTTTGATTAAATTTAAGTTGGAATCATTCTAAATCACATATAAAGCTTGCATTGGGACCAGAAAATAGATCTCAATCATTTAGTATGCTATTCTCTTGCGCCATAGAGCAACCTTGATAATCAGAAAAGCGATTGAGGGAAAATTTCATCTCCCTTAAAAGACAAAAATCTTTAGGAGAGGACAACAACCCCCTCAGGAATCCTCTTAGTTTATTTTTCAAAAAAATATTAAAATTGTAATGGGCCCATACATGCCCACATGCTACAGAGATAAGATAGTGTTGAAATTTACTTTCTTAGAGTAAATCACTAGGGAAGTTTAAAGGTTTTGTAATGGGCCCATACATGCCCACATGTCCACAATATAGGATAGTTGTTGAATATTTCTTAGATTAAATCACACTATGGAGTTAAACGATTAGTAAGAACCCATATGTCCACATGCTAGTTCTCTAGGGACTTTAGAACTCTACAAGGTTGTACCAATGGAATTTAGAAAATTAGGTAATCAAGACTTGTAAGGACCACACGAAGTCCACATGTAGTAAGGTGACACCTAATTTATTAAAAATCTGGCACACTTTCACTTGTTGACACACAAAGTCACTACTCAATCACATAGTTTTCATCTCGAAACATGGAGGTTGAAGTAAGTTTCCTCCAAAGGGATTCTGAAACACCCCACCCTTTTCTTGACGAAACTATCCACTCCCACTTAATTTCAACGAGATTGGATCACACCCCCAATCTCTCAAACAACCACATCTAATTTTTTTCTAAAAACTCACTAAGTTTCCTCCACAGGAGGTGCCAAAATAATTTTTTTATTCTAGGTAGGATCTTGGGGATATGCATCCAAATAACTCCCCGTTATCTGGTTCTCACATCTTCAAACAGTAGAAGTTTTCAAATAGGGAACTTTAAAATCCTCCAAGTCAAGTGTTCCTAACACCACAATGCAGGAAGATACTCGTGAAGTGTTGAGGGCCGAGGTTTGGTTGTTCTGTGCGTCCTCCCTTGAGGCACCCACCTCTTGGACGGGATCTAGCTCGTGACCCATTTTTTAGGTCGAAAATCTAAATGTCACACTTTGACCGAGGTACCTAGTGACCAAATTTTAGGACATCTACCTAGGTGGAAATTGTGGGATGCAATTGCACCTTGATCGAATTGTGTGTGGCTATTAGGAAATATTGTCAGCTTTTTCTCAATATGCACCCTCTACCCCTCATTATAACTAATTACTTCATCCTTCACTAGTTCCTCTTCCGATGGCTTCAGACCCCACTATTGAGTGCTATTGGAAGGTCCAGTGCTATTTGAGAGGAAGGACGTTACGTCTTTTAGGACACGAGCATTTGTTTTCTTTGTTCTTCCACGTAGACAAAAACCACCCACCCACATGTATGCTTATTTATCAATTGATTTATGTATGATGCTCTTGTGATTACATACGATTGTGAGATATATTGTGAAAGTCCAAAAAATCATAAACAAAGACTCTGGTTCATTTATTTTCTCTCATAACCATTTTCACACATCTACTTTGCTAGTTGAACATCATAGGGGACCCACCAAATCCCTGTCATTCCAGACGCTTGCTAAATCTCCCTCCCATTATAGGGGGAGTTCCTAGTCTTGCCAATTCATCAGCTCCACCCTCTCACACTCTTGTGAGTGCTATTGTATTAGGGTCTGCTTTGCTCAGTTCCACTTTACTTGGGTCCACTTCCCAAGATCAACCGTCCACCCACTTTCTTGTACAAGGAAGCAGGGGGCACACTTCTTCCCCAGGAGGAAGTACAACCCCACCTAGCCCCCCTCATGGGTCAGGGACACACATAACTCACACCAAGTCCATAACAACCCTCTTTCGGGGTCAGGCACACAAAACGTTCCCACCATGGCTAAAACTAATCCCCCACCACAACCCCAGATGCCATACTTGGCTTCCCTCAACATACCGAATCTGACTAAGCTCACAAATGATCTTATATTGCATGACCCCACATGGCCCACCATGCCTACCAAACTCTTGTTAGGCATCCCCAAGCTTGAAGGAAAAGCAGGAGATGACCCAGCCAACCATATCATGACCTTCCACTTATGGTGCTCTTCAAGCAACATTATGGATGATTATGTCCGCTTGAGATTATTTCAATGCACACTCACTGGCCCATCATCCAAGTGGTATGTAGAAGAAACATTTGGGTCCCATACAACCTTTGAATCTTTGGCCAAATCATTTTTGACCTTATTTCAATTACCAATCCATCATGAAAATGGTATTGAACTTCTCTCAGAGTTTAAACAAACCTCTGCTACCCACATCGCTGACCACATTCATGAATGGTGTTAGTGACGTAGTCTATGCAAAGCAGAAGCCACCAAGCAAAAATGCCTTAATAGGTTTCTCAAATCCCTTGTTTCACTCCTTTCCAAAGACATGACCGCCACCTTCCCTCAGTTTGAAGAAGAAGCCATCAACAAGGCTCAACAGTTCAAGCTCATTTATTCTCAATTAGGATACTTATATATGGTACTACCTAATGCCCTGAGACCCATGCCATTTAGCCAGGACAAACCAGGGATGTCTCACTTTGTGGATGGATTGATTGGTACCACGAAACACCACAATCCACACCTCCAACAACCACCTATGTATGGAACACCTCAATATCCTCCATTATATGGAGGACCCCCTTATTATCCTCCTCCCCTTATTAACAACCATACCCTATTCACCCCCCTCCACCCCTAAGCAGACCCCCTTTGGCCCCCATGACACACCCAACTGTGTAACCTAGTTCTGGAAATGCTTCTACCTCTGATTACACCCTAAGAACTAGTGAAAGCACCACGCCTTCCTATGTACCCTATGGATAATTACCACAACATAATCCATACTTCCCATTTCTTGGTCATCCCCAACCCATTGTTTATCCACAAGGACAACCACATGTTGGGGTTAATTTTGTTTAGCCCTCTCCCATTCAACAATATCAAAATTTTGAACAACTGACTATGGAAAATCCAACCCATCAGTCGAATAATGCCAAAAAGAAAGGAAAAAACCAAAACACTAATAATCCAGGACCAAGAGGGAACCAAAATCACCCCCAATAGAGCCAACCTATTGGGGGCAACCAGAATCAGGGGAACCAGAACCCCCAAGGGGGAAATAACAACAAACACCAAGGGAAGAATAACAATACTCTTTAGACAAACTTCCCTTGTGCCCTTTGCGATGATTATGGCCATTATACTCACCATTTACCTCAAATTGTTGACTTTAAATGGATGAAAGAATCTGGAAATGGACCACGCCCCATAGTACCACCTACTCCCCAGCAGGCCCCAAACAATATGTGCAACAACCCCCCCAACTGTGTTACAAAAACCCATACCACACCAAGGGGTAATGAAAACCCAACAAGATATGCATTCGGCCCCACCACAGATGGGACAGTATGCAAACCCAGGAACTCCTACAGACTGTACTATCCTCCTCACTAGTGAGGAAGAAGTTCTTATACAAACCCGCAGTCGTCAATATGGTGCACCTCCTGACCCTTATCCCACTACCTCGGAAGCAGCACCAGTCACAACTGGCCCACCTTTGATGATTCCTCACCCTAATACTAAACCACCCCTTCATATTCCTCACATCCCATTATGATGAAATGTCAAAAACCCTCAAGCTAGGGCGGCACACAATTACAGTTTTGGCACAATTTCCTGCTGCCATGTTAGTTTTAGAATTCCTTCAAACCTTCCCTACCCAACGGAAGTCATTACTTTCCACCCTAGGGGAAGTCGACCATGTTGATACTCGCCTCATCACCTTTGATATTGATAGTGGGGAACCTCGTCTCCCCACTCTGGTTTCTTTCCAAATACCGGTTAAAATTTGGAACATCACAGTTCACCACTGCATCATTGATGAAGGTGCATCCACATGCATCATGTTGAAAACCATATGGCAGAAATTGGGTTCCCCCGATCTCATACCAGCAGCCATCACTTTGTGAGCTTATGATGGATGACCATCCTCTTCTGAAGGGGTCTTTCAAAATGTCCCCGTTGAACTCGGGGGAAAAACTATCCTCATTGACATTGAATTTATCGATGCTCCTCTTGATTAAATGTATGAGATGAAGGTTGTGGCCTCTTCTGTGTTTCCCACAATGATGTTCCCTCACAACGGAAAGATCATCACTATTGACCAAGTGTCACATTACGAGCCCAACCCCTCCTCCAACATCGATAACATCTTACCTCTCGTTCACACTAATCCCAAGACCTACCCACTCATTGATATGGGTCCTAGAATTTTCAAAGACCCATCCTTGCTAGGGACATACCATGGAGCACCTCCGCTCATACATCCCTGAGCACAAGTATGTGTCATCTCATCCAATGGAACATAAACTGGAGATATC
>SNQJ01S0166080.1:4256-17823 GCA_010110895.2 Picea sitchensis | reverse complement strand
TCTAGAGGAAGATCCTTCTAGAAGCGGAAGCTTCTATTAGGTCTTCTTACATCCGCCTTATTCTATTTTATTGAAAGGTCTTATTAATATTGACCTTTATTACATCCGAATACATTGATCTACCTATGTGCGGTTAGGACCTTAACAGGCAATGACGGACCGCGACAATGGCAAGTCACAAGCGCGACATGTCTACACCGGGCCTAGACTCGAGCCAAGTTTCTAATTCTCTTTGTTTCCATGTTTATGATGAACTTGGTTCACAGGCATCCAGAAAAGGATAGCCATTTTTTTTTGTTATTTTACATATTTTTAGACAATAGTATATGCCCTGCATGGCATAGACATGGCATACCTTATTTTTTGAACAAACGACAACAATGGTTTCCCGAAAGGGCACTACTGCCAATTAGGACTGAGAAACCTCTTTTTTTTGTACTCGGGGCAGTGGTGGTTTCCTAGAAGGGAACCACCCCACGTAAGATAGGGATTTTCATACTTCTGTAACTTTTTCAGGATCTAATACAACAACTAACTTACAAAAAAAAAGAAAATAGAAAATTTAGAAAATAGATGAAAAATAAGCATTTAAAAAAATGTGGAAACATTGTGGATCGAAAAAACACCTAAAAAGGGAGAGGGGGTACTACCGGTAGTACCATTTGTAAAAACGGGGTAAAACATTGGACCCCCCAAAAAACGAGAACTTTGTAGAGTTATCGTTAAGTTGGTAACTATGTTGAAAGAGACCATGTGAAATTCAGGAGGATTCCTAGGTTTCAGAGATTTGCTTGAATAAAATTTAGGTTGAGTTTTTTTTATATAACCCCTCCCCAATTAAACTTCCTTCCCCACATTGCCACATGATATGCCAAGGGTAGCCATGCTTCTTAAAACTAAGAGAAATCTCTCTCACCATATAATCTACACAAAAATATCATGACATACATGTATGGATCCCTCAACCATGAATGGCGTACCTACCAGTAGACCATCTCTAGTTGGTGATGAATTCATGAGGGTCTGGAAGTTTATAACAAAGGGCCATGTCTTGGGGAAGGAATGATCCTATACACTCCCCCTGATCATTAATAATTTTGCACTTCTAGGCCCTA
This sequence comes from Picea sitchensis, assembly GCA_010110895.2. Classification (NCBI taxonomy): domain Eukaryota; kingdom Viridiplantae; phylum Streptophyta; class Pinopsida; order Pinales; family Pinaceae; genus Picea; species Picea sitchensis. The sequence goes on along the minus strand of SNQJ01S0166080.1, from coordinate 16,708 downwards.
GTATGATTAATGACCCATTCCATCATCTCTATATAGGGTAGAACAGATGCCCTGGAAACAACTGAATGCAACATGGACCTCTTAATTGCAGGAAAAACTACATCATCCACCTCCCTAAGATGAAGATTACTATGTGGAGTAGACTCGGGTTTAATCCCTATTATTAAATTTTGAGAAAATGTCATTCCAAGAAGGGATTTGTACATCCATAGAGGTCACTCTTAATGCACAAGTCTCGGTGTCATGAAATAAAGGCACTATGTTCAAAGCCTTTTTCAAGGGAAGAATAATAAGAGGTTCTATAGTCTTGGTCATCAAAGCTCCTTCTACCTATGTGGGTGCATCACTGGAATCTTCCCCAACATCGCTAAATCGAGTCCTTGGTTTCTTGGGCATCCTCTATGCTGTAAATTTTCTTGGAGACATTGTGTCTACCCTTAAACAGTGATAATCAACAATTAAACATCAAAAAGATTTCAAAACCATATTACATGACACAACATACCTTGTATTGTAACGTTGTCCATTGAGAAGGTGGAGCTTACATGACTAAGTTCTTTGAAGCATAGTTATTGTCCAATTGAATCCCTTATACCATAACAAATATATAATATCCTCAATTCGTTCGTTAGCATGAGACATGCATAAACATACACTCAACTGAGAACATAATTAGCATAGGAAAATAATGGGACAAGCTTGGGGACAAATGTGAGTTTAAAACCCCAAATATCGAAGTAATGAGGCAATGTCTAAGCTGTAATGGTGTTAAATGTGGTGTTATTCAATGGTTGAGTTGATGCAGAGAAGTCACTATCGACAGTTTTTTGACGTTGTTATTTGTCGCACAATGGTTCAATTAGGGTCGGGTGATGTGAATTTTTTAATGCATAACTAAATACAACACCAATCTATCTCTCATTATTGTCATATATGTACGTTAAAAGGTGACGTGGAGTGCCAACATGGTGCTAAGAGAAAACGTGTCAAACCCTAGTTCGAGGAGTCATTTGATTAACGTGTTGAGAACCCTAGTTCAGTTGTTGGGATACAAGAGTATGAAATTTAAATTTGATGTCTGAGATTAACTAATCCATGTTGATCAGACGATAGAGATCGTGTGTGAAAAAGTCCGTCGAGTGTTAGGCCTATGTGATGAAGGGTGAGTACCTGGCACTGGTTCATTGGTTGGTAAATGATGTGACATGCTAATGGAAACCAAACGTCAAATCTTGGAATCAACGGCTAATATTTGTTCCTTCATCAGATCGGATGGTCTACAGTATCCAAGGTAGAACGTTCATCGAATGTCGAGTGAGGTGAGCGAGTGTGATAAGTGAGATAGCATGGAGATTCACCCGATGCCCGAAGGGAAATAAGAGATGACAAATCATTGGGACATGATATCAAAAAATCTAATGGATTCCTTTGCCCGATCGGATGGCTATAAGCGCTTGAGGAGAAGGGTTATCGGTCGCCGACTAAAAGGGGAAGTATGTTAGTCGAATAATGCAACCAATTGGGCCGATGGTCGACGGGCTCGTTGGCATTGGGTGAACTTTGGGATTTTCCTATGCGACACATGAACACTATAAGAACCCTCGGTGATCGACGATCATTGTAATAGAGGCGTGATGTGGCATCCTGAACTTGTGGTACGAAAGATGACATGGCAGTGCCACTTGGTTGATGACGTGGCAAGAGTGGCTTCTTTTTTTTATAACATGGAGTGTATGGGTGATGATGTTGCAGCAATACGGTTTCCATGTGGTGACTTACATGGTATCCCACAACTATGTGGATGGCTTCTTGTCTTTCCCTCATGAACGACTAGGATTTAAAGTTGGTTTTAATCGGATGATATACATTAACGAGATCTCGGGTCGTTTCCTTTACGTTTGATTGATGGTATTATTCAAGGCTCAAAAATTCATCGATGATCGCATCGGGTGATGTGGGGAGGGGGAAAAGGTCATGTCATGGGAAAGGCCCGACACCCAACGAATTCATTGGTTGTTAGGTGAAAACGATGCCCTTTTGTAACTTTATTAAAACTCCCTTTGTTTAACTGACTCGACACCCTTGTCATCCCAAATCGACCGACGAGTGTTTTCTTTGAAAAATTGTGCATTGAAACTTGGGTTATTTGGCTGATTATTCTTGAAAGCATCTACATCTATTTGGATTTAGTAAGGCTTCATTATTTAGTTGAATCAATCAAATAAAATTAAGCTTAAACTAAGAACCAAATAATATTAAATAAAACCAACACTTGTAAAGCTAATAAATGTGACGAAAACTGAAACAAAAATTTAAAAGTGGTACCCCAAGATTTCATAAATTTTGAGGGTATGTTGAGTGCTCAACAAATGGAGATTCACTGGATGAAACCAAAATCTCTAACCCCCCTTCCCATGACCTTGATGACAATTTCATGAGGAAACCTCAATCTAAGATAATTACTCAAAAAATATTTATAAGTCATTATAGATAATTTCCGAGAAACATCCATATTTTTCTGAATGTGCGGACTCATCTAATTTCATGTTTCCTTTCCTCAAAGAAATAGCCTATGTTTTATTAGGAAAGAGCTAGGAAGGAAAACACAACTAACAAGAGAAAATTATATTTCCAATTTAATATTTGAGACCTTCTCACGGTGTTTCTCTACTACCAATGAGTGTCCATACCCCCATGATTTCAAACATTTTTTCTTATCATGTTTTTTTATTTTTTACTCCTTTCCATAAGGAATTTATTGCAGAAGGTGCCAAGAATGAGTCAGTGGGAAGGATATTTGTTTATTTTGAGAGAAAGGCATCAATGTATGTTTTATTTTGGTATCCTTACTGAAATAAATKGGATCCTTTCCAACTCCACCAATAAACATAGGCTATACTCTCATGTAGTCCATTATCCCCCTCAATATATCCAACCACAAGACATACAACTTGCTCATTTTTTAGTTGATATGTATATAGAAATGTGAATGAGAAYTCCTTRCTTTTGTTTTGAATGGTGAAGGATTAGGATGAKAGAGGTAGTTTTTCYAKGTTTCACCCYGAGACTAGATATYGATATCATTCCAACAYGCTTCRTGACTTAACTGAATTCAAAACCAAAACCGAMAACYAGAATYAGAGTAGAAAGAAAAATTACTCAAAATAAAAGAATCCAGGCAAATCTAAAAAATACACTCTAACTAAAAAAAAATAAAGAAAGACAAAACAAAACAAGGGAACTATGGTACAAAGTTGCTTGTGCTAGGAAGATAAGAAAATAATATTTTTAGGGTCTTCCCATTAACAAGGAGAGCATCAAGTTAACCCCTAATATTTTTCAATCGGTGTGTTCCTACCCCAATTTTCTCAGCAACTTGGTAGGGACCCAACCATGGATTTTAAAATTTAGAGTGTTTCCCCTTAGGATCATTCATTGTGTCCCATTTCAAAACTAGGTATCCTACTTCAAAGTTTTTATCTCCATCCTTGTGCTTATCAAAACATCTCTTTACCAGCTATTGGTGGGGTGAAAATTTCTATCCCTCTCCCTTTCTTCCTCAACCATGAAGAGTGTGTTTATTCATTGTTGCATGTTCGACAGTGGTCGACCCCTTGAGGCCTGAGAAAGTTGTAAAGATGAGAGATACAAATTAGTTGGGATGATGGATTCTTGTCTATAGACCAAAAAGTATGGATAATTCCCTACGAATTCTTTAGGAGTTACCTTATAAGCCCATAGAGTGTTGTGAAGTGCATTATGCCAATTCCTATGATTTTATTCCACAGTCTTTTTAACAATTCTTACCAAATTTTTGTTAGTTGATTCTACAACACCCCTCCCCTGCAGGTAGTAGTTAGCAGAGTATCTCAATACAATACCTTTTCCAAAGAAAATCCAGTTAAAAGAGTAGAAGAAAAATATGCAACATTATAAAAAAAACAAGAGTAGAAGGTACCCCGTATCTTGTTATTATGTGTCGCTTTAGGAATTGGATCACCACCTTCTCTTTAATATGGGTAAGGGGAATGGATTTTGACCATCATGTCAAACAATTGGTTGCCATCATAATTTACTTTTGATGTCTAGATGAATTTGAGTTTATCTTTCCTATGACATATATTCCCCATTGCTCAAAAGGTCTAGAAATGGTTATTAGCTACAATGGAATGGATGTCTTCTTCTCTTTCCCAACACTTAGTTTAAAAACCTTGCATTTTCTTACATGTGTGTGTGTGTGTCCCTAAATAAAGTTGGCCAGTAGTATCCTACCCTCGAGATTTTATGGGAAATGGTTTTCCTTGCAAAATGTCCCCCTGATGGACCATCGTGAAGTTATCTTAATACCCTTTCAACATCTTCCTTTTCAAGACATATAAGTAACACTCCATCAAAATTCATACGAAACAATACAAAATTAATAAGGTGGTATTGGGAAGATTTCAATCTAAGGGATCTTCTCTCCCTAGGGTTCAAATGTCCAGGACATGTGCCATTATGCAGGAATTAAGATAAATCTGCATATAAAGAGACCTGACTTGGTGAAATTTACAATGCATCACTACAACACAAAGAAAGTTCATTGTCCCAACCCGAATTTTCTGATTCCACTAGGTCTTGGGATTCTACGACCAATTTACACAAATATTCCCCCCTAACTATCTTTGTTGGTTTGATGACCATATCAAATTCATGAATAACAGCCATCCAATTCCCTCTTCTTTCTCCCATTTCTTGTTGTGTGAATAATGACCTTACTGCAAGGTGAGCCATTATAAATTTTGTATGGTTCTTCAGGATATACAATCTAAAATGTTTCATTGCCTTGTAGACAAAATATCCTTATTTTTCTATATAAATGTACCTAAGATTTGGTTCCTGTAGATTAGTGCTCATAAATGAGATGTGGGCCTCATTGTTTTCACCATCCTTTTGTGTTAGGACCGTTTCTAAAGACTGATCAGATGCAAAGGTGTAAAGAAAGAAGTCTTTGTTGAAATCAAGACTGCGTATGACAGGGGCTTGAGAGATGGAAAATTTGATTTTGTTAAAGGGCTCTTTTCCTTCCTCACTCCATTTGAATTCATCATATTTTTGTATCATTTTATGCAATGGTTTAATTGTTTCTGCAAAATTAGGAGCATATTTTCTTATGAAATTAATACTCCCGAAGAAAGATTACATGGATTTTTTGTTATGGGGAAGAAGGAGCTACGAAATTTCCTTTACTCGTTAAGGTTCAATATTGGTACCATCTTTGAAAATAATACGGCCTAGTATTTTTCCCTCATCTACACCAAAAATGGTCTTCTTTGGGTTTAGAGATATCACATACTTCCTACACCTTTCAAAAATGTGAGTCAAATAGGCAATGCGATATTCTCTACTCTTAGAGTAGACTGTGACATCATCTAGGTAGACCACCACACATTTGATTATCAATCCTCTGAAGGCTGCATCCATGTCCCTTTAGAAAGAATCTCCTACATTTATCATCCCAAAAGGCATGCATTTATAGGAAAATGTTCCCCATTTAGTTTGGAAAGTTGTTTTCAATCTATCTTCTTCTGAGACCAGAACTTGACTATATCCTGAGAACCCATCCATAACTGAGAAAATATTGGATCTAGACACAATCTGTAGTAGTTGTTCCATAGGGGGCACAGGGTAATTTTCTTTTTTTGAAGCTTTGTTTAAATTTCTAAAATCAACACATAAGAGAATATCTCCTAACTTCTTCTTTACAGGCACTAAATTAGCTACCTAGGCCGAATGTATGACTTGAAATATAATTTTAGAATCCAAAAGTTTTTTAAGTTCCTTCTGCATTAGAGGCTCGAGAGATGGGTGAAATTTTCTCAGTTTTTTTTTTAAAGGTTTAACCTCAGGTCCAAATAAAATAAAATAAGGTTTAAGGCTTCATTATTTAGTTGAATCAATCAAATAAAATTAAGCTTAAACTAAGAACCAAATAATATTAAATAAAACCAACACTTGTAAAGCTAATAAATGTGACGAAAACTGAAACAAAAATTTAAAAGTGGTGCCCCAAGCTTTCATAAATTTTGAGGGTATGTTGAGTGCTCAACAAATGGAGATTCACTGGATGAAACCAAAATCTCTAACCCTTCCCATGACCATGATGACAATTTCATGAGGAAACCTCAATCTAAGATAATTACTCAAAAAATATTTACAAGTCATTATAGATAATTTCCGAGAAACATCCATATTTTTCTGAATGTGTGGACTCATCTAATTTCATGTTTCCTTTCCTCAAAGAAATAGCCTATGTTTTATTAGGAAAGAGCTAGGAAGGAAAACACAACTAACAAGAGGAAATTATATTTCTAATTTAATATTTGAGACCTTCTCACAATGTTTCTCTACTGCAAATGAGTGTCCATACCCCCATGATTTCAAACATTTTTTCTTATCATGTTTTTTTATTTTTTACTCCTTTCCATAAGGAATTTATTGCAGAAGGTGCCAAGAATGAGTCAGTGGGAAGGATATTTGTTTATTTTGAGAGAAATGCATCAATGTATGTTTTATTTTGGTATCCTTACTGAAATAAATGGGATCCTTTCCAACTCCACCAATAAACATAGGCTATACTCTCATGTAGTCCATTATCCCCCTCAATATATCCAACCACAAGACATACAACTTGCTCATTTTTTAGTTGATATGTATATAGAAATGTGAATGAGAATTCCTTGCTTTTGTTTTGAATGGTGAAGGATTAGGATGATAGAGGTAGTTTTTCTAGGTTTCACCCCGAGACTAGATATTGATATCATTCCAACATGCTTCGTGACTTAACTGAATTCAAAACCAAAACCGACAACCAGAATCAGAGTAGAAAGAAAAATTACTCAAAATAAAAGAATCCAGGCAAATCTAAAAAATACACTCTAACTAAAAAAAAATAAAGAAAGACAAAACAAAACAAGGGAACTATGGTACAAAGTTGCTTGTGCTAGGAAGATAAGAAAATAATATTTTTAGGGTCTTCCCATTAACAAGGAGAGCATCAAGTTAACCCCTAATATTTTTCAATCGGTGTGTTCCTACCCCAATTTTCTCAGCAACTTGGTAGGGACCCAACCATGGATTTTGAAATTTAGAGTGTTTCCCCTTAGGATCATTCATTGTGTCCCATTTCAAAACTAGGTATCCTACTTCAAAGTTTTTATCTCCATCCTTGTGCTTATCAAAACATCTCTTTACCAACTATTGGTGGGGTGCAAATTTCTATCCCTCTCCCTTTCTTCCTCAACCATGAAGAGTGTGTTTATTCATTGTTGCATGTTCGACAGTGGTCGACCCCTTGAGGCCTGAGAAAGTTGTAAAGATGAGAGATACAAATTAGTTGGGAGGATGGCTTCTTGTCTATAGACCAAAAAGTATGGATAATTCCCTACGAATTCTTTAGGAGTTACCTTATAAGCCCATAGAGTGTTGTGAAGTGCATTATGCCAATTCCTATGATTTTCTTCCACAGTCTTTTTAACAATTCTTACCAAATTTTTGTTAGTTGATTCTACAACACCCCTCCCCTGCAGGTAGTAGTTAGTAGAGTACCTCAATACAATACCTTTTCCAAAGAAAATCCAGTTAAAAGAGTAGAAGAAAAATATGCAACGTTATAAAAAAACAAGAGTAGAAGGTACCCTGAATCTTGTTATTATGTGTCGCTTTAGGAATTGGATCACCACCTTCTCTTTAATATGGGTAAGGGGAATAGATTTTGACCATCATGTCAAACAATCGATTGCCATCATAATTTACTTTTGATGTCTAGATGAATTTGAGTTTATCTTTCCTATGACATCTATTCCCCATTGCTCAAAAGGTCTAGAAATGGTTATTAGCTACAATGTAATGGATGTCTTCTTCTCTTTCCCAACACTTAGTTTAAAAACCTTGCATTTTCTTACATGTGTGTGTGTGTGTCCCTAAATAAAGTTGGCCAGTAGTATCCTGCCCTCGATATTTTATGGGAAATGGTTTTCCTTGCAAAATGTCCCCCTGATGGACCATCGTGAAGTTATCTTAATACCCTTTCAACATCTTCCTTTTCAAGACATATAAGTAACACTCCATCAAAATTCATATGAGACGGTACAAAATTAATAAGGTGGTATTGGGAAGATTTCAATCTAAGGGATATTCTCTCCCTAGGGTTCAAATGTCCAAGACATGTGCCATTATACAGGAATTAAGATAAATCTGCATATAAAGAGACCTGACTTGGTGAGATTTACAATGCATCACTACAGCACAAAGAAAGTTCATTGTCCCAACCCAAATTTTTTAATTCCACTAGGTCTTGGGATTCTACAACCAATTTACACAAATATTCCCCCCTAACTATATTTGTTGGTTTGATGACCATATCGAATTCATGAATAACAACCATCCAACTCCCTCTTCTTTCTCCCATTTCCTGTTGTGTGAATAATGACCTTACTGCAAGGTGAGACATTATAAATTTCGTATGGTTCTTCAGGATATACAATCTAAAATGTTTCATTGCCTTGTAGACAAAATATCCTTATTTTTCTATAGAAGGGTACCTAAGATTTGGTTCCTGTAGATTAGTGCTCATAAACAAGATGGGGGCCTCAATGTTTTCACCATCCTTTTGTGTTAGGACCGTTTCTAAAGACTGATCAGATGCAAAGGTGTAAAGAAAGAAGTCTTTATTGAAATCAAGACTACGTATGCCAGGGGCTTGAGAGATGGAAAATTTGATTTTGTTGAAGGGCTCTTTTCCTTCCTCACTCCATTTGAATTCATCATATTTTTGTATCATTTTATGCAATGGTTTAATTGTTTCTGCAAAATTAGAAGCATATTTTCTTATGAAATTAATATTCCCGAAGAAAGATTACATGGATTTTTTGTTATGGGGAAGAAGGAGCTGCGAAATTTCCTTTACTCGTTAAGGTTCAATATTGGTGCCATCTTTGAAAATAATATGGCCCAGTATTTTTCCCTCATCTACACCAAAAATGGTCTTCTTTGGGTTTAGAGATATCACATACTTCCTACACCTTTCAAAAATGTGAGTCAAATGGGCAATGTGATATTCTCTACTCTTAGAGTAGACCGTGACATCATCTAGGTAGACCACCACACATTTGATTATCAATCCTTTGAAGGCTGCATCCATGTCCCTTTAGAAAGAATCTCCTACATTTATCATCCCAAAAGGCATGCATTTATAGGAAAATGTTCCCCATTTAGTCTGGAAATTTGTTTTCAATCTATCTTCTTATGAGACCAGAACTTGATTATATCCTGAGAACCCATCCATAACTGAGAAAATATTGGATCTAGACACAATCTGTAGTAGTTGTTCCATAAGGGGCACAGGGTAATTTTCCTTTTTTGAAGCTTTGTTTAAATTTCTAAAATCAACACATAAGAGAATATCTCCTAACTTCTTCTTTACAGGCACTAAATTAGCTACCCAGGCCGAATGTATGACCTGAAATATAATTTTAGAATCCAAAAGTTTTTTAAGTTCCTTCTGCATTAGAGGCTCGAGAGATGGGTGAAATTTTCTCAGTTTTTTTTTGAAAAGGTTTAACCTCAGGTCCGAGAGGGATGGTGCATTGAATGATCCTTGTATCATATGTTTTCAAGTCTTTATAAGATCGTGAAAACACATCTTGATATTCCTTAAACAACTCGAGATAGGCCTTTTTCTCTTCAGGGGATATGAATTTTCCAAGATTAAAATTCTTAGTTTTTTCAACAATCCCTAAATTTATGACTTCATAATAAAGACACAAACTACTAGTCTTCACATTCTCGGTGTTCTTAAATCTTTCTCGTAAATCAAAAAGTTTTTCAAGATTGATTACACCCCTAGGAATTTTGTTAAGTTTAGGCTTGGTAGTATTATTGTCCTTGTCTATATTATGTTCATTGTCATTTTTTTCAACAAACATTCCCTAAAACACTTCATCATCAATAGTCAAGTCCTTAAAATTTTCTTCATTAGTCAAGAAGGCTATAATTTGTTCATCTCCCTCAAATACTCTCCAATTAGTAATGTTGTCAAGGACAGATGACTTGCACAAGAGTTATATGGAAAACCTAGAGGCTTCATAATATTCAAGAGGAGACAATCTTGAGGCGGTTGTGGCCAGGGAATCAAAAAGAACATTCTTTGATATAGGGATGGTTGTGATGTTGAATTCTTGAAAATTCTTTATCAATCTGTGTACTTCTTGCTGGTAGTTTCTTAAGTGAGCTGAATTACAATGTATGACATTTTTTACTTGTCTAACAATAATCTTTGAGTCTCCAAACATGACTAATTCCTTAATATTTAGGTCAATGGATTTCTTGAGTCCTTGGACTAGAGCCTCATATTCAAAAGTGTTATTAGTACATTCAAACTCCATCCTACATGATAGGAAGCTACATTTCCTAGCTAGGTTAATAAAAATACATCTGACACCCGCACCTTCTTGAGACTTGGATCCATCGAAAAAATAGAGTCCAAATATTTGAGGGAAAATTGGGCACCCATTTATTGGGGTCTATATTTGGGGCTTCAATTTTGTTTTCTAGGACATTAACTGTGAAAATCTGGTCAAAGCTGCTACATTCTTAATTTATTGCTAAGTTTTCTTGCAATAGTAACTTTGATTTTTGTGAAAAAATAACTTTAGATATACAAGGTGAGAAGTTCCCTAAATATGAATCATAAGAATATTTTCCTAACACAGGGAATTCTATCAAAGAAGGTTTATTTAGGGCTTCCAAATAAGTGATGGTATGTTTCAGATACTTCTCTCTATCAATATTGATCATGTTGGGATGCCTCTTCAATGGTAATCGTAAGTGAGACTAGTTGGTACTGAAATATCCATGTAATTTTTCAGATGAGTCTCGACTTAACAACATCCCATAAGAATTTGGGATATCTAAAACAAATATATCAATCACTTGGTGAAATTTTGGGTTGGAATTAACGCAGATCATAAAATCCTCTAGTTCAATGATCACCTTAAATTCATTTCTGTCCAGCTATATAATATGTGTATCACTCTAGAAAGGGGTTGCATTCAATTTTTTACACACAGAATAGGGCATGGCATTTGAAGATGCTCCAAAATCTACTATATAGTTGTGTAAATTTCTATTAAAAATTTCAAAAGTCAACAAGAAAGGAGGGACATAGATCTTAGACTTCTTGTAAGTGGATGTTGAATTTACATTTGATTTTATTATTTCCCCAGAAGCAATTTTGCTCGTGTTCAGATTGGGGTTTACTATGGGTTTGTCTCCTTGTTTTAGGGATTGCAACAAAATGTATCTTTGTTGTGGAATCCTACACAAGTCCATAACAAAAATGTTTTTCTTCATATTTTTCAAGTTATCTACCACATTATATTCCAATTTTGATACTTCTTGTGTTGTAAATTTAGGGGCAGAGCTAAGTATAGGAGTTGACTTGGTTAAAGAAGTTGAGTGGTCAATTATTTTAGGGGCCTGAGCTATGGTAGGTTAAATTTGGTTCATAGGCCCTTTGCTCCTGGTTTTAACAACTAAAGTCTCACTAGGGAACTCCTCTTTGTGAGTGACTTCATCAAAGGGAATCATGTGATTGATATCCCACAATACCATACCTTTTTGTTTAGGTGGTTCATTAGCCTCATATTTTGTAGTGCTTGATGCTGGGTCACCAGGTTTTTCTCTCAAGGCACACTTGCCCAAAATTTATTGGACATTAAATTCATGGAATTCATCCACTGGGGGAAATCCTTTTCAGAATGGTGTTCTTGGTGTTAAGTACAAAAGGAATCAAAGGCCACATGTCCTAAGTCAATATTTAGATTTGTTGGGGGAGGTTCTATGGCCTTATAAGGTAGTGGTTTCCTAAAGAAGGGAATGTAAGGCCTTTGATTAGAGGTTCCTTCACCTACATTACTTTTCATGTACACAATTTCATTAGATAGTTTTTTTACCATCTGTTCTAGGTTTTCCATATAAACATTATTTTTTTCATCGTTTTTTTCAACTTGTTTACCTGGTGGTCTAGTCAATAAGAGTCCTCTTCTAGGTGGTTGTTGAGTTTTTTTATTTCCTAAAGAGACTTGATGTTATTTACATCCTTTAATTTGTAAACCAATGGTATCGAGATCTTGGCTCTTGTGGTGGTTTATTCAACAAATTTATCTAGGAAATCCTTTTGAAATTTTTTCCAACTGGTTATAGAACCAAATGGAAGGATAGAGTTCCAGGTTGAGGCTGAGTTCTCAAAAGTATATGGAAATAATATTCACACCATGTCTTCATTTTGTACATTCATTAATCTTATTGCCAATATGAATGTTTTGATATGGTCTTGAGGAAATCCATAGGTTTCATGGTAAAACTTGGGAAGTAGATTTTCTGGGTGCCTAGAAAAATTATGCAATCGGCTC
>SNQJ01S0166079.1:21029-33220 GCA_010110895.2 Picea sitchensis | reverse complement strand
AGTGGTATTTATTTCCCCAACTCAAGAAATCATATCTCTGTCTTATAAACTAGAATTTGAAACCACAAATAATGTAGCAGAGTATGAGGCTCTTGTTTTGGGTATGAGGGTTGCTAAAGATATGAAGATTGAAGAGTTAGCAGTGTTTGGAGATGCTGAATTAATTGTACATCAAGTTAAAAATATGTATCAAGATAAACACCCCAGTTTAAGGACTTTCAGAAATGAAGTTTGGGATCTTGTTGATAATTTCTTCTCTTCTTTTAATATTTACTTTGTTCCAAGAGAAGAAAATACTATGGCACATTCTTTGGTTGTTTCTGCAAGTAATTTTAAAATTACTTTGCCCCCCGGGATCAAATATGATGTGGAAGTGAAGTATATTCCCTCTATACCTGACAATGTCAAGCATTGGAGGGTCTTTGAGGATGATATTGAGATCAAAATATTTCTAGAAACTGTGGAAGAGTTTTCTGCTCTTCATATTGATCAAGATCACGATGACACCAAAATCCCTCATGCTGATATTTTCCTCAATAAAATTGCATACCATCATATTGTTCAATTGCCTAGTAACCATATTCCAAAAGGACTAGTTCCTTTGGAGATATTATTTGATAGAAATGATGTTGGTGTGAAGGTTAAAGGTTCAAGTGAATATGCTGATGTGACAGAATGCAATTTAGCTACAAAGGAAAATACAAAATATGTGAAATTGTCTAGAAGTTTATCTAAAGAGAAAAGGGTTGAGTCTGTTAAGATTTTAAAGGAGTTTTCTGATATATTTTCTTGGAAATATTAAGATCTAAAAACTTATGACACAATCATCATTGAACATAATATCCCTTTGAAAGAGGAGACCAAGCTAGTTAGACAAAAACTTAGACAAATAAATCCCATGTTGCTTCCTATTATGGAAAAATACGTTAATAAGTTGCTTGATGCCAAGATCATCATACCTCTGAGATACTCTGATTGGGTGGCCAAATTGGTCCCTATGAGGAAGAATAATGGTGAAATCAAACTTTGTGTTGATTTCAAAAATTTGAACAGAATCTCCAAGAAAGATAATTACCCGTTGCCAAAGATGAAGAATATTTTACAGAGAGTGACTGGCTCATCAAGGATGTCTATGATTGATGGATTCTCAGGATAGAATCATATCTCTGTCCTACCTAAACATAGAGAGAAGACAACCTTCACTACATGGGGCACATTCATGTATGCTAAAATTCCCTTTGGACTAATGAATGCAGGAGCAACCTTTCAACGAGCAATGGATATTGCCTTTATTGGGGAGAAGGACAAATTTGTGGTCATTTATCTGGATGAAATTACAGTGTTCTCAAGATCTGATAAGGAACAATATCATCATTTGAAAAAGGTCTTCCTGAAGTGTAGAAAGTTTGGTCTCTCTCTCAATCCTAAGAAGTCTTTGTTGGCTATGCAAGAAGGCAAGTTATTGGGATACACTGTATCAATAGAAGGGGTAAGAATTGATCCAAGTAGAGTAGAGGCCATCCAGACTCTATCTCTTCCTAGATCCAAGAAGGAAGTCCAGTATTTCTTGGGTAAAATCAATTTTCTGAGAATATTCATCTCTAACTTTGCTGAATTAGTTAAGTACATCACATCTATGCTTAGGAAGGGGAATGAGGTGAAATGGACAGCTGAATCTCAGGATTCTTTTGACCAAATAAAACATGCATTGACTGAAGCACATGTTCTCATCAACCCTAATTATTCAAAGGAATTTCTGATATTCTCTTTTTCCTCATATGACACATTGGTTGTTGTCCTTCTTCGGAAAAACACAGAGGGGTTGGAGTAGCCTATTTCCTTTTTCAGCAAGGCATTGAGGGATGCAGAGATGAGGTATGATATTATGGAAAATAAGGCTTATGATTTGGTTATTTCCCTCAAAGCCTTCAGAGAATACATTATGCATTCCAAGATTATTTCTTATGTTCCATCAACCTCTTTGAAAGAAATACTTATCCATCCTGACATAGATGGAAAGAGGAGAAAATGGATTGCCAAAATTTTGGAGTTTGACCTTGAAATGAAGCCTACTAAGTTGGTGAAAGGACAAGCTTTAGCTATATTTATGGCTGAATCAAATTGCAAATCACTGGGGGTTAATTTCATGAACCTAAGCTCAGAAAATCAGCAAGCTGATAGTTCTGTCAAAAGATATGATATCAGTCCCAACTTGCTGATTTATTACGATTTGAGTTTTCATAGCGCATCTCGAGTACATCTCCCTCATTACCATTATTTCACTTATGAGGATTGTGTCATCTAATCTCATTGATTTCAGCATCCATGTTTTAAAGAAAATAATTCGAGATTTGGTCATTAAGGCTGTCTAACTGTTTTATCAAATATTTGAAATATGCTCCTAGTTCGACGCCACAGAAACTCCTAGGCTCAGACATGCGTTGTGGAATTTGATACAGAATCGATGACATAGGGGAATTGGAGGTTAAATATGTTGTAGACAGTTTCATTATGTCTGAAGCATATCTAAAGTCGAGCCACGGTGTCCAAGTACTCTTGAGTTGTTTTGAGCTCCGTTGAAGATAAATTTAAGGATATTCTCAATTTTTGTAGCACCTAGCGCTACGAATTGTGGTTCCCTCTACAAATCAGCCCCTTTACCTTTGATATCACTAAATTCTCATCCTATCTGTAGTATTTTTAGCCTATTCCTATGCAATTGAAGAAATCCTACTATAAGAGTCGTCGTTCCTATCTCTTTCTTAGACCGTGATGTTTATGCTACAAAATTTGTTACGAATTGTGCTACAAATCCCCTATTCTAGTGCTGCGAACCTGTGTATCAAACTTAGATCGTTATACTCTAATCACATAACCTGCATCATCTCTTTTCCTTTACAGTTTCAATTGATATTTCAAATTTAAAGTCTGTCTACAATGAAAAGTTTAAGATCCTTGTTGATAAAAATGATGATGACCTTTCCAATGGTGGTGAAATTTTAGTTTGAAACCTTGGCAATTGCTTCTTCCTTGCATATCCTTTTCCCTGAAGGGTTTTATTCCTTTTATTAAGCCATCAGATTGGCTTTTCATTAGCTCATAAGTCAAATAAAAGGAAAACTCTAAAGCCTTAGAAGAATCTAGCTCTAAAAAGACCATCATTCAAAACCCTAAGACCTCTGTTCTTTGTTTGGCTTGTCATTTCTCTTAGATTATTGTATTAGTTTTCCTCCCATAATAGTAAATGGACACACCTCAACAAAATAAGTCTCACAAGGGTGGGAGTGTAGTCAGGACATAGCCTTGTGATATGAAGTTGTTGGATGTTGAACCTCTGATCAAAGAGGTATTCTAGAGGGTTCGATCTTTAAATTTCTGTCAGAATATGCAGAGGGGACACCCAGAGGTAGCCAGAAAGTTTGACTTAAATTTTGATGGCACTAAAACCAAGGTAAGAACCCTTGAAATGAAGGTATCTAAGGCTACCATTGCAACAACCACTGAGATACAAAACACTGGTGAAAGATGGTTTAAATCCATAACTCTTAATGCAACCTTTTCTAAAGAGTTCCTCAAACCAGAACATGAGGGAGATAACCTATCTAAGGGGGTGCCTAGGAGCCACTTGGTTGAGGGATTTGAAAATATACTGAAGGTGATCCAGATATATTTTACCTGTGAGGGCAGATTCAATATGATTTACCAATATCACATTAGAATTTTGTTGCACTTCACATGCAAAGATCTAATAAACATCGCTTTCTATTTGTTTAGGAGTATGGGTAAAATGGATGATAGGGTCCAAGACAAGTCTAAGGATGTGGACACAAGTGTTTTCCACTCAGGGTTGATTAGGATTATTTTGATGGAGGAGTTGAAGGAAAGAAACATAGCTTGGGAGAAATTCATTGCCTCTGTAAATATGCAACTAAATATAGCCCCTACTCCTCAATCAAAGGTGCAGATCCCTCTTCAAGCTGACAATGCGATTCACATAGAGACAAGAAAAAAGAGAAAGGGAAAACACATTGCTAAAGATAGCGAGGCTCCTAAGGAAGTTGAAGAATAATAAGGGGGAGCTCATCACTCTCCACAAAGGGAATTTTCACCCCAACCTGCTCCAGAACTAGAAGAAATTCCCTCAGCTAAAACCATAGGAAAATAAGGGAGAAAGTTACTCTTCCCCTCACCTACTATTTCAATTGAGACTAGATCTAGGAGGCCCTTCACCAGGTCATCATCCCAGAAGGAAACTGCTAAACAATAAGCCATAACAAAATATCCTGTCAAGAGGAAGGATAAGGGTAAAATTGAGACTGTTGAGAAACATGTTGAAATCATAGACATAACTACTCCCCTTAAGAACCCTACCTTAAAAATATTGATGAGACAGCTCAGAGATGCCAGAAAGGAGGTTGCTCGCCTGAAGGAAGAAGGGTTGGCTAAGAGGAAAAAGTTGAAGGAGCTCATGGATTTGTATAAGGAAACCATTGATCTGGCTAGGTTTACAACAAGGAGATTTTTACCCCTCCATAGGAAACTTCAGAATTTGTACAAGTAGAATAGAGATTTTCAATATCAGATTAGAAAGATCAAGGTGGAGTTACAACCCTTCAAATATGAGTTAGCTGAAAGAAATCTTAATGTGTTATCTCAAGCTGCAACTAGGAGAAGTACTGTTGGCACAGGGGCAGACCCAGGGTTCAACACTTCAAAAATGCACCGACAAAACCCTAACTACCAGCCCTTTCAGAAACACCTGTGAAGTAGATGAAGTCTCACCCGAGGTAGAGGCAAGGGTGGTTGCAAGATTCAGGTGTCTGCAACCTTAGCTGGGACATAGATATGTGATTCTAACACTTAGCAAACACTTTAGCATAGATCATTCATCAGTATTTAACCTTCATGGAACTCTGTAGATGGCATAGAGCACCGCAACATTCACTTAGATCTAAGTTAAGTTAGCACTTAGAAACAAAAAAATAGGTTTAGCACTCAACACTTTCATATATGTCAGATCTACATCCATACATCTAAGAAGCACAAAGAAAAGTAGATCTATCTAAGTATGTCATAGCAAAGAACATAACATAATCATATCAAATCTCAACACATGGAAAGAGATAAACACATTAGGTTGAGGCACCGAGCACAACACACAGGTTTACCGTGGTTCACCCCCACCTTGGGGCTACGTCCACAAAGTCTTCTTATTCTTTATTAGCTTTGTTCAATCTGATTATAGCACAGAGCTCAAACTTGTACTCCGCATAGGACAGGAGATCTGTGCGCACCTCGCCAGATCCTCCTTCCCCGAGTAGATCTAACACATAGCCTTCTTACAATCTGTGCACTCAACACTTACAACACTTGCACTCAACTTTGCAAGTCGATCACACAGTATACACAAAGCCTTTAATAGCACTTAGCTTATCTCCCTCTCTTACATTGCCTAGCTACTTATTTATACTTTACAAAATAGGCCTAAACATGGGTAAACCCATGGGCCGACATCCCACACCCATTACATTATCCCCAAAAACCCAAAAAGGACCCAAGAAAGGGGTCTAGCTTCCACGATCTCCGCTTCGCGTTGCGCTCCGTCTTTGACAAGCTATCGAAGTTCCAAAAATGATCAAATATGACCAAGTGTTTCCTCAAACTTGGTCGAGGACCAATAGGCCCCCAACACTCACTTGTGACTCGTCCCGAGTCACTTAGATTTGGGTAAAGTTGCCTCAAAGGTCTTGAGCTTGGCTCGAGCTTCTTCGACTTGTCTCTGTACTACTGCTTCCTGCTCAACAAACTCCTGAACAACCGCTTCCCTGATAGGCCCTTCCAGTTGTTGCTCGATTGTAACAACTACTTGTTTAAGTAGTGTTCCTTGGCATTCAATTTCTTCAAACAGTATAGAGGCCTCCTCCTGGCTCAGCTAGAGTTTTTGGGTGACTTCCATCACTTTGTTTTGCATGGTAAGAACAAGTTGTTGGGCAATTCACTGTTCCTAGGATCTCTTCATCTTCTCGATAGGTGAAAGGAGCTTGAGCTATGCCTGTACTATATCTGCGTGTTGCTTTTCTTTCTAGAGTTGGGACTCTAGTTTATTCAACTCTAGGTCTTCAGATAGTTTCTCATATATTTGCACACTTTTGTTACTTATTTGTTTGCATTCTGCATCAAGTTTTCTAATCCTCTTGACTGCACTCTGACCATCCAATTCTCGCTGGTCGTGCACTTCTTGCAGAGTCTGTGGTATGGTCTGAAGCTCTAATTCCATGACCCTTTGTTGAAGCTGCTGAATAACTTCAACCAACTTCATCACTTGATGCTCTATGGGCTCTTTTTCCTTCTTCTCTAAGCCGATCACAAAGAAAAATGCTCTGTTCACTGCTTCTTCAATTTTGATCTGCTTCGCGAGCAGCTACTCTTTCTCTTTTTGGACCTTCGCTCGGTCTTCTTCAAACTTTACTTAGAGAGAATTCTTCTCTCATTGCACTTCTTGACGTTGCTCAATAATTTCTTTCTGTGCCTTCTTGAGGGCCTGGGTGGCCTACACTTTTTCTTCCTAATCACCTTGAAGGCGTACTTCGACTGTATCAACAATATTGTGGAGCTAGACTGATTCATCTCCTTCTTCTATTGTTCCTTCTGGCAGAGGCGTAGTAGAGATTGCTCGGCTAGACTAGAGTGCCTGTTGTACTCCTTGGAGCGCAATCTCAATGTGGCTATACATTTGTTCCTGCTTCGCTTCTTGCTTCTCTATTATTTCCTTTGAAGCATCATTGACCACTGCAACAATGAAATCAAAGTCATCCAATGTGAGGGCAGTTTGCATCTTAGTTACAAGGGTTCTTGTTTTCTTTCTGGAGGAAGAATTCATAGGTGAAACCTTCCTTTTCTTGGATGAGTCTGCTTCGTCCCTAGGTGGTGGTACTTCGACTTGTTGTTGCTCAGATTTTTCACCTTCTTCGTCTGGCGTAATGGAAGTCATCCTTACAGATCTGCTATCTATATCTTGAACCTCTTCGGGCTTCTTCGTCTCCTTTGTCTTCTTTGTTCTACTTGGCCCAGGTGTATCTTGTGTAGCTTCTGGGCTGTTGATGTCTGAAATTTTTGTGGGGTCTGCTGAAACAAGGAGGTCTACTGACCACTCCTTGGTGATCTCTTCTATGTCTTCTTCTGTCAGCTTATAGTAGGACTGGATCTGTTCTTGGTGCTCATCAGCGCGAGGGGTTAGGTATATAAAATGGCGGTCCACGCTGAACTTTATTAGAGGTAGGAACCTCTGTAAAGTGTTCGGGGTTATGCGAGGTTCAATCCTTATGGATTCTTTCAGTTGATTATAATATGCGTGGAAAACTATATTAGACTGCCATTTCTTGCTCATGTCAATCGAGTACCACAAGGTACTGAACTTCGCAGCTAGTGGCTCAAAAGGGTCAAGGTCCGAGAAAGTTGCACCTTCTGGTAGCTCCCATGCAAAAAAGGTGATCAATATCAAGAGCCAGCTAAAATGGAATTCGTGCCCCTGATCTTGAGCTTCTCTGTAGTCAATCTCCAGTTGATTCACCAAGTACTTCACCTAGTTCATCTGTAGTCCCTCTGTGCACTTTCCTGCGAGGTCAATTACGAAGCCTGATACTTGTGTTGTTCGATTCTTATGTACCATATTCCCTGTGATTAGTTGGCATGCGAGGTGCATTGCGCCACTTTCGATAGAAGCTACCTTGTAGCCTCTCACGCCTTTCTCAACATCGCCATAGGACTCTTTTATCTTCTGTGCAAGAGCGCAGTCTGCGGTCTTTCCAGGATAGTACTCATGGGGATCAGGACCCTTCATGCTAAGCTCGGTGATCCTATTGATCAACGTCGAATCAACATTTATGTGGTGATCTAACCACAGGTATCCTCCTTGGTAAATTTCTAGCATTAACTTTACACAAGCATTCACCTCCTGGTGGCTACCAAAGTGCGGTATTTTCATAACGTTTAGCAGAGTAGACTGTGCGAGGTTCATCATCCATTGTTGCGGGATGAGATTTGAGTTCTTGCCCTTAGTTCGTGTCAAGTACTTATACGGGGCAAGCATGCTATAAACTTTACGGTCCCCCAGGTTGAAGTCGCAAAACTTGAACGCTGTAACCTTGTCTTGATCTGCGCGGTAGGTGCATACTCCCTTCGATAAATATGCAGTTACTAAGGTATATTCAAAATCTCTAGGGACACTATCCCTGTTAATCTCACCACTTAGAGGGGGTATGTAAGCTGGTAGAATGGATGGCACTAACTTTTCATTGGCTATGTCGTCCTTATGCTTAATTCTCCTCTCTACACCGGCTTGAGATGTTCTAGCTTGAGCAGTCAACGGGGAGGTTTGCACTCCTCTCGTCGATGAGGCTTGGAATCCTATGGACATTCTTCTTTCTGATATGACTCTCTCAATCATTAAATCGAGAAGGAATTCTGTGATGGATTCCTCAAGCACGGTGATCTTGTCGGACATACGCACTCGGGAAAGATAAGCGGGGTCACGATGATCTAAAAACACTGCACTAGGGTAAACGATCTGCTTGCAATGATCACTGTATACAATTATGAGTTCTGCAGGCTTTGAGTTTTCAGTTGGCAAAAGTGTTCTTCGTGCATGGCGCGACGAGCTAAATAGGAAATTCATCAATGGTCTGGTTGCAATGGGTATGAGCTTTCGTGAACGTTGATCCATCCGTTATGGCAGGGTCCAATGGTCTAGTGGTGATTCTTTAATGCTTTTCTGTCCGTTCGGGGTGGAAGTCGAACGGGTATATCAGTCCAACGACTATATTGCTGCGCCATGGTGAAGTGCCAGATGTCGCTATTCTGATATCTCGACAAAGCTCAATTCTTGTGATTTTTCCTTCTGCGAAGTTTCCTATGGAACCTTTTGTAACTTTTCGATCTTGGCTCTCTTCTTACTTAGCTTCCTAGCCTTCTTCCCAGTGAGCTTCGTCTCGGTCATCCTTTTTCCATTCGGAGTCTTATATTCTTTCGACATAGTCACTTCGCGCTGCTGAGGTTCTTTCTTCAGATCCAAGGGTAATACTCCTTCATCATATGGATTAGGTTTTTCGGTCTTCTGTGGTTCCTCTAATGCTCTTATAGCTTTGACATCTAGGTCCCTGGTTTTCAACAACTGAGATCTATTCTCTTGTTCTTCCATCAAGTAGGCGATCCTTCTAGTCATAAATTCCACGAGTTCTTGCTTCTTCTGTTCTAGGGCTTCCTTTTCTTCTTTTCTCCAGATCTGGTCTTTTTCAATCTAGATCTTGCCTAACAAAGTTGGAAATAGGGCACGGTCCTCAATAAATATAATGACTTCGAACTCTTCCTCTGTTGAAGCTCCATGGGTACTCATAGCTAACTGGGTAACTCTACCACATAGGGTTACCATTTTTCCTTTAAACAATCCTATTCTTCCTAGTGAAGGAACCATAGCAGGCCTTCCTAGGGTTTCCCAAGTACTTTCTATCATAATGTTCATCTATATTCCCTCATGTAAAGCACAGTCAATGTCAAAGTCTCCTATTCTTACTTCGATTTTCTCCTTTTCTTTGAATATCTTTGACAAACTGGCATCTCTATGTTCATCCAGGGTTTCTTTCATTTTCAGTAACATAATCTCTGATTCTTTCTGGGGTTCTTCTATAATCTTAGTCTCTTAACCTTGCTCCATATTCAACTTTTCAAGTTTAGTAATCATTCTAGGGCAATCCAGTACTTCATGGTCCATAGCCTTACAACAGAGGCAACTAGGGTTTCTCCCAGGGAATTCCTTAGCAAGACGTTCTGGTCTTCTACAACTGTAACAAAGAGTTAATCCTCTCTTTCTCTTCCATGATCCCCAACTTTTCTTGTACTGCGTGCTAGGATCATGATGGTTAGCCTGCAAAAATTTCTTTCTAAGATCCTACATCCATTGGTTAGTCCGAAAATTCTTTCTATGCATAGGTAGAACATATCTTTCATTATTCTTATCAGATCTATTTGTATCAAATGTTCTTTCATCTAACAATGCCCTAGTTTTCAAGCTAGGAAAAAATCTATCAAGCATACCTAAATCCATACTTTAGAGACAAAATTTTTCACTTCTTTTACTTCTACAAGTCATAAAGCTTCCAGATCTAAGAACTTTTAACTATTCTTACCTTTATCAGAGAACAAAGCTTACAGATCTTACCTCTTTCTATAGATCTGACTTAGAAACTTCCACTTTAACCTTTCTTAGAGCACAAATAATTCAGATCTGACTTATTTTCTTCAGATCTATCCTTCCTTCTTCAACACAGAGCTTTTCAGATCAAGTGGATCATTGTGCACTAGGGCACAGGTCCATGCACAGAGCTTTTACAATTTCAGGACAAACTTTCTGCACAAAGCTTCTTCTTCCTCAGTTCCCAACAATCACAATTTAACGTCCTGACAACAGAACCATTTGTTGGCATAGGGGCAGACCTAGAGTTCAACGGTTCAACAGTGCACCAACAAAACCCTAACTACCGGCCCTTTCGAAAACACCTGCGAAGCAGATGAAGTCTTACCCAAGGTAGAGGCAGGGGTGGTTGCAAGACTCAGGTGTCTGCAACCTTAGCTAGGACACAGATATGTGATTCTAACACTTAGAAAACACTTTAACATAGATCATTCATCAGTATTTAACCTTCATGGCACTCTGCAGATGGTGCAGAGCACCACAACATTCACTTAGATCTAGGTTAAGTTAGCACTTAGCGACAAAAAAATAGGTCTAGCACTCAACACTTTCATATATGTCAGATCTACATCCATACATCTAAGAAGCACAAATCAAGGTTGATCTATCTAAGTATATCATAGCAAAGCACATAGCATAATCATATCAAAGCTCAACACATGGAAAGATACAAACACATTAGGTCGAGGCACCGAGCAAAACACATAGGTTTACTATGGTTCACCCCCACCTTGGGGCTACGTCCACAGAGTCTTCTTTTTCTTTATTAGCTTTGGTCTATCTGATTACAACACAAAGCTCAAACTTGTACTCTGCATAGGACAGGAGATCTATGTGCACCTCGCCAGATCCTCCTTCCCCAAGTAGATCTAGCACAGAGCCTTCTTACAATCCATGCACTCAACACTTACAACACTTGCACTCAACTTTGCAAGTCGGTCACACAGTATACACAAACCCTTTACTAGCACTTAGCTTATCTCCCTCTCTTACATTGTCTAGCTACTTATTTATACTTTACAAAATAGGCCTAAACATGGGTAAACCCATGGGCCAACATCCCATACCCATTACATTATCCCCCAAAACCCAAAAAGGACCCAAGAAAGGGGTCTAGCTTCCATGATCTCCGCTTTGCGTTGCGCTCCATCTTTGACAAGTTGTCGAAGTTCCAAAAATGGTCAAATATGACCAAGTGTTTCCTCAAACTTGGTCGAGGGCCAACAAGTACTAGACTAAGGAGATGAGATGGACTGGCTGAAAGACCCTCAATTTTGGTGATGATCATCCTTGCATTTTGAATTTTTGTTGGAAATATCATGATTATACCTGCTTAGGAGGCATCTACAAGATTATACACCTTCTTGCTAAGGATTTTGAGTATTTTTTGCTCAAACTGCATTACAAAGAAAGCTACATGACATTTCATAGCGCCTGGTGCTGCAAAATGATTTACATAGACAAAGTTGCAGGTGCGCTATGAAATGCACTGCGAAATCATTTACATACGCAGAAGTTGCACAGTCGTTGTAAACTCCGTTGCAAAATCACCTAGTGAGACAAAAAATGCAATCTTGCTACAAAATCTGCTGCGAAATAGTCTACACAGGAGGGCACTGCAAAATTTGCTATGAAATCCGCTATGAACTGGCTGATACAGTCAACACTTCAGGGTTCGCTGCAAATTCCAGTTTTGATGGGTCTTAAGGGAATCAACAGTCACCAGTTGGCAGATGGAGCTTACAATAGATGCTTGGAGGTCAGTTGGAGTTGATGGACACATGACAATGAAGGAGATGTGCCCAAGGAACATCTCACTATGCAAAGATTATGGTGTTAGAGTTGTTGCCAACATTTTCCCTGTTTTTAGAAGTTTGTTTTTTCCACTTGTACAGATGTTAGATTTCCAGTTTTTAGTGGGATAATCCTATGTAATAGGATCCAT
>SNQJ01S0166079.1:0-21019 GCA_010110895.2 Picea sitchensis | reverse complement strand
AGATGTTTTTAAGGAAGCTACTTGGAGAGTATAAATAAGAGGCAAGGCTCTCTCATTTGAATCACACTTGAGCATATTGAATATCTATAGGTGTCTAAGGTATACAAATGATATCTAAGCCGAAATTCTGAGGAAAGTGAAGAAAAGAAGGTCAAAATGCAAGGAAGGATAAATTCTTTTGTTGGTGTTTTCTAAGGTTGATTACATGTTGAGGTACAGGTTGATGCATGGTTCAGATTTATTGGTACAGGTTTACAGTGGTATATCTCACAGTGATAGTGTGACAGTGGTTCTATCATTCTACTTCTACTTCAGGGTGGCAGGACAGGGCAAGGACAGGTGGTTGTAGCCACCTTCCGATTGTAGCTGGAGAACAGTGGGGGTTGTAGCCTGCTTCTGGTTGTAGCCAGAGATTTGGGGAGTTGGAGCTTCCCTCAGGTTGTAGCCTCCTTCCAGTTTCAGCTGGAAAACAAAGGAAGTTGGTGCTTCCAATGAATGTAATTCTTCAAGACATATAATAAAAAGCATTCCGTGGTTTTCTCCCGATTTGAGTTTCAACGTAAAACACGGGTGTACTACGTATGTGTGTGATTGTTTATTTATTACTGCTCATTATTGGATAATAATTCTACATTGATATAACATTTGAAGAAAAAGGATCATAATTACGTTATTATTGATTCACCCCCTCTCTCAGTCATCCAACACATGTAATATGTGGCATGCACAAGAGAATACAAAGAACATCCCGTAGGAGTAGTAAGCATATTTACGGTTGTTCTGGGAAAAGAAATGTAGATAGTTGTTAAAAGAATATTCATGTATTTGTAAGGCACCAAGGACTATGCCTTATGTTACCAAGATCGTGGTAATGATATTTGTTATTTTCACAGATTTGTTAATGTAGATTGTGTTGGATATGTGGACAAGAAAAAGTCTACAAGTGCATATGTATTTACTTTGTTTGGAGGAGCAGTGAGTTGGATGAGTAAGAGGCAATCCATCATTGCCTTATCTAGTTCATAGGCAGAATGTGTTCTACAACAAAAGATACTAAATAAGTTGTTTAGTTATTAAGATTATGCAACAATATTGATATCAAATAAGGTAGTTTGAAAATAAAATGTGATAGTCAAAGTGTCGTTGCAGTGGCCATGAAGCCCACACACAATTCCCGGAGTAAGCATATTGATGTGAAGTATCACTCTATGAGGAAATGGAGAAAGTAGATGTGGTAAAATTTATAAAGTGCATATCAAAGCATAATGTAGCAAATGCATTAACAAAGGCAGTGAGTGGAGATAAGTTTGTGTTGTGTAGAAACATGATTGGCATCCATACTTGTTCAAACTGGTTACCAAGTAGAAAAATGTTGGAAAAGTGTGACAATAGATTTTCATAATGTAAAAAAAGATTTCCAATTGTAAAATGCAATGTACATGGAATTGAAAAATGTGTTCATTGCTTTTAGGGGGGAAATGCCTAGATATATATATTCTTTATAAAAGGAAAAAGGATGAATAGCATGGACAAGTAAATTATCTTGTTGTGTTTCTTCTTGAAGTTGTTTTGTTTCTTTATTTATATTTTCTTTGTCTTTAGACTAAGAGTGAAGTTTTTTTTATTTCTTCCCAATGTGTTTTAAGTCTTTTCCAACACCCAAAGTTTACTATGCATCTCATGAGACTTCATTCTTAGTTTAGCAATGCTATTTTTCTTCTTTAAGCTTGATCTTTTTATTTGGGGTTGATAGTCTCTTTGCAGTATATTAGCTTTCTCTTTAAATCTAGTAGTGATAATGATTTTGATATTACTAATATTTTGAGGAGTATCCTCCTCTTTAATCCTTCAATGTTTTAGCTAGGAAAGAACATCCTTGCACCATCTCTCTTAAGCCTCAAGTGACATTTGTTGGGATTAGAAACAAATCTATGAAGCATTTTTTCCTTCACCTTAGTTAACTCATACATGTATATTAGGTACCTAATCATAGATTTACTTTCAATGGGAGGAAGCCACACGTCTAAGAGGAGAATGAGATAGGGGATAGTGCTCTTAATTTTGAGATTAGAAACTATAAAGTGATCTTCATTTGTTCAATTTTCCTCAAGTTAAATCTCTAGAAATGTTGCAACCCTAGACTTCACATCCATATATGATAACTAGAATAGCAAGGGCATAAAAGAGGATTTTTTTCTCCAATAAACAAAAATTTGCTTCTTTACAAATATTCGCAAGACTAGAATTGGCACTTGAGCATATAGCTTATGATGCTGGTTAATTGAGACATACTTGTAAGAATTAACTTCCTCTAAGTTGTTGTGGTCATAAGTAGGGTAAGTGACTTTCTTGGATTTGATGACCATAACCTTAGTTTTATCAATATTCATCAACATGGTGGTGTTGAAACAAAATATTTTATATTTATTAGTTGTAAATATGATCAATGAAACTTGGTCCAATTTATCATTAAACCAAAGTCTAATCCATATAAATGATTTTATTTTTCACCACTATAGATCTATATAATTTTAGTCAAGATGCAATTTTTCATTGCTAAAGTTGTATTTTTAAATGTATAAATGGATTCAGCACCTCAAAAACCCCTATTGCATTATGATTGTGCAATCTCGACTATTAATATATGCAATTCCAACAATTATTTTAAACTTTAATCATAATATGTTTAAATATATATGAATGTACTATTTCAAAATCTCCCCTTTCAATCATTGAATTTGTAATTTGATTTTGAATATATATATATAAGGTCTCATATATTAATTTGATGTCTAACTTGATCCTAATTTTAAAAATAGATTATTATTATTATTATTATTATTATTATTATTATTATTATTATTATTATTATATGAATAATAGATTTCAAAATCTACCTTTCTATCATTTTACTTTCTATCATTTTATCATTGATATTTCTTGTTTGATTGAAAAATATAACAATATTTTAATTTTACATTTTGAGTAGATGGTAATTTTAAAAATAACAATCTTACCCGACAAAATACTATTCACTGTGAAATGATTTGCATGGTAAATGTTTTTAATTTATCTACATTATTAATGGAATGCGAAATTCTCGATACTGGATGTCCAATTATTAGCAACATCCATAAATTCCACCAATAATGATAACATGGGAGAAATATTAGGTGGAATGAGCGGAAACACAGTGGCAGGGAATCCAAGAGATATGTTCAGTGAGGTAAGGGATTCGCCATGCAATATGTTTTTTATTTATTTACATTTTTCATGGAATGCCAGATCTCTAGAGTGGATAACCAATTATTAGCAACATCCATAAATTCCACCAATAATGATAACATTAGAGAAATATATCGTGGAGGAATGGGTTAACCAGGGAGAATCTTCCTTCCCCATTTACTTTTTCGGTGTGTTTTTTTAAGTTATTTTTAGGGTAGGTTTTTTTAGTGGTGCATGATTAAATTTTTTGTTAATCTAGAATTTTGATTGATTTTCTGAGCATTTGGGTTGGTTTTAAATGGAGCAAAACTCCTCGGATAAAATTCTGAAATACATGAAACTTTGATCTATACAAAACTCAGACTACCCCTGAAAATCAATGAAAATCTAACCCGATTCAGATCCATTTTTTCATTTTTTTATTATCTGAAAAAAAACTATGTTTACTCCCAAGTTAACCAACTCCAATCTTATCTTGAAATGAGCGGAAATACAGTGGCAGGGAATCCAAGAGATATGTTCAGTGAGGTAAGGGATTCCGACAAATATACATTCCGACATGTCCAGTTTATCAATATCTGATCAAACACCAAGAAAAAACCAGATCACCGGGAATAAAGATAATAATGCCTCGAGGAGTACCCGAGTGAGTGGTTGCAACACATGACTTGTTCCTTATAGGCTGAAAATTGATCAAATTGAAACCTTGCAGGTTATTCCATTGTTGTGGATGCAGGGAGAAATCAAAATTTGTAAATAAAAGATTGGAATTTGTTTAAATAAAATAAATTGAACCCGCCGACCTTGCGGGCGGTGGGATTTACTGGTTGGAATGTCTCCCATGTTCTGTATATGCTTTTACCAGCCATCCAGCATCTACAATTTCTTCTGCCTTCTATTAATACAACTTCTTCTCTGTTTGTCTGTGCTTCCATGTTTCTCTTAATTCTCTGTTGCTTCTCAAATTTGTTCGCATATACTCTTCCTCTTCAAAGCCCAAGAGTGATCACAATATTAAAGAATAGGGTGACTATGTTGGGCTTACAGAGAGGCATCTTCTTTTGATAAAAATGGAAGATACGGAGACAGAAATCTCAAGGTGAGTTTGAATTTAACATTGTAGGTCAATGGCCTGCACAGGTGTAGATGTAGATAGATTTGCAAGTGTTTTGTAAATGGAAGGAAATTTGTAAAAATGACGTCTTAAACTCAATTCTCACCCCAATTTACTTGTGCTATCCATTTTTGCCGACTGAGTAGATCCACTGAAGTTATAGTGATAACCTGAAGAATACTCACTGTAAGAAATTTTCAAATTCCAACACTAAATGGACAAGATAACATGTACTCTGATTCTAGGAACATGGTGAATGTAGTGGAAGGATTTAAAAGGAGCCACCATTGAGCAATTGTAAGCCAACCAAGGCCAGTTCAGTGCAGTGATTCAGTGGCATTAAAAGAGAATCAGCAAGATTCTCCTGTGATGAAGTGGAATAAAGCTAAGCTTTTTGTATTACTTCCAATACATCCAGACAGAACCAAGTTGTGAGGCTTGGGACGAAGCATTTTCCAGATCTTGGTATGACTCGACAGTGCGGAAGGAAGTTGCAGATGCGACAGAGTTGCCTTCGTCGAGAGGTATGCACATTTTTTGGTTCATGCAATTTCAAAATGTTGCAATGGTTGGTTTTTTGAAGGGGAAGTTGGCTGACGTAGAGGAATTCCAAGTGCAACCTCCTTCTACGATTAAACCGACAAACTTAGGGGTCGAACAAGTGTGGCAATCTTTGAAGGGGATGTTGGACAGTTTGGACGCCTTGACAATAGGCTGGTTTTTGCACAGAACATTGGAATGACGATATACTTGGACAAGTCCCTTGGTGGATAGTGGGCAGACTCGTGTGCAAGTTGTTGGAGGTGCCTTGGCCAGCCACCTACCACATTCTAGGAAGTGATCTGAGCTTGGGTGACTCGCTACCATGAAGCAGGAAGTGGAGCCTAAAGGCACTTGAACGTGCCAAGTTTAGTGAAAGAGGAAAATCATGGATGGGGCACTTTGTGCATGGGTGCCTTAGACCATTTTGTTAGGTTATGTGAAAACTTGACATCCTTGTGGAAGAAGTGAAGTTCTTCCTTGGGTAGTCATGATGACAGTTCCAAAGTTTGGAATGATTGCTTGGGTGGAGAAAGGTTATTCTGTTCTCTATGACAAATGAGGCAGTGAAGAAGTTGACCAAGAAAACGTTGGCAGTCACTTGTATGGGCAGAACATAGACCAAGCAACTTGGATGTTGCACTCCTACATTTGGTATGAGACATAGTATGAGGTAGAGCACTCCTTGGGAAACTAGTGGATGATTTTCGATCACTCAAACTCAAAGATCAGGAGGATCATTGGTTGAAGTTGATGAGAGAATTGGTATGGATGTGCCTTTCCTTGACAAGAAGGCATGGAAATTCTTCGGGTGGCTCATTTGACTTGGAATTCTTTGGATAGTTTGTTGAGGCACTTGAGGGGTGTGTACATGTTTTCCACCATCATTTTGGACATTGAGTTGCAGAAGGTGACTCAGTAATTGGAGGTGAATTGTGTACTACCCTTTATCGAAAAGGACTCATATGAGGATTGTATAGGCAGCCCAAGGTGCATCATGAAAAGGACATGTTGGGTGTGAGGATGTACATTCTCATGGACATAGATTTGGGGATGCCTATGTTGCGACATGAATGAGGCACATGTATAGAAGCAGATAAGTTTGGATGAAGTAATGTTGCAAGAACAAGTCTGGGTGTACAAGACTTGGATAGTTTGGGTGTTTCAGATCCGAGTGGGAAAACAGAGACAATGGAAGATTCAACATTCAACCTATGTATGGGAAGACTTGGAAGTGGATCGGGACAAAAAGGTAGAGGTGCAACGAGATGAACCTACCTTGGGAATGATTGGGTGAGATGTTGGCAAGATGGCCTAGACCATTGGACGATTGCAAAGGTAGAATTGGTTGGACGTACCTTTGTTGAGATAGATGTGTGGTGCTCTTCCTAACTCTTCCAATGAATTGGATGTGGGATGGACTACTAACGTTGGAAGTGAGCCTGGTAGCCACTTGTCATGGGAAATCTCATGGATTTGCAGCCAATTGGTTTGTTGCCAAGAAGTAGGCAATGGAGCTTGTGATGCCTTTAAGAAGGTGTCGTGTGGAAGTTTGGTTGCACATTGGAATTGAAATAACAACATGTGGGAAAGAGTGGTGACCTTGCCTTGGTCTATTGGGTTGGATGGAGAGACCGAATTGTGGATGGAAAAAGCTAGTTTTGAGAATGGGAAGGTACATTCTCATGAGTTGGGTGCGACAATTGGATTAGCTACCGAATGAATCCAAGGCATGAGGAATATTAATGTGTGGAAGCATGACAAGTTGGTCAAAGTATGGATGCAATAATAGGTTGAGATAGTCCAACACTTGGACATTTTGGGAAACCTTCTTAAGGAAGGTTGCATGATAGCAGATGTAGGAGACAATCGTAGTAGTGGCATATTAGTGTGCAACCATCACAGTGGGGTAGTAGTATCTTGAATTATTGAGGAAAATTTAGGAATGAGGAATTCATTCATGAAGGGTATGGAGAGATTGCATGACAGCTTTGGACAAGGAACAATGTGAAGATTTTTGTGCCTATTATGGACAATTGTGTTCAATTTTGGAAATTTAGGGTTTCCACATGAAGGAAATTTGGGGTTTCAATTGGTAGGAAATTTGGGGTTTCCAGCAAACTTGGTTGTGGATGATACACACGATCAGGTAGGGACTTAGAGGATGAGCATCTATTTCGAATTTTGTCGAGGTGGATAATGAATTTTGGTGGGGGAGGGTGTAAGACCCCCAGTTGGAGATCGCAAGGTGCCTCTACTTGACTAGCACAGATGGACATTGTAGTCAACCAAAACGCCTTGGAAGGAAGGAAAGGATTAGATTTGGGGGTTGCCTTCACATGGCAGTGTGGATAGACTACCTTGAGAGCTCCTACAAATAAACTTAGTGCTCCACACATGGACTTTGGATGCTTGAGAAATCCTGCAAATGGACATAATACTACATAATGAGTCGAGTTGGGTGCACCAATAAGTACTAGGGTGGACTTGGATAGAGACTTGAAGTGTTTATGTGTCGCGACTTATATGGACTGGTTTATTTGGGTGATCCAAACTTTGGGATTGCAATGGGCAGTCGAGGTGCCTTTGGGCATAAATTAACATGGATCGTGATTGTGGATGCACTTCCCACGCATAATTGTTGGGCACACCTTCCTTGGGAAAAATGTGTGGATGAAGGCATTGCGATAGATGGATGTCTTAGGGTGTGGAGGACAAGGTTGACTTGCAGATGGGAGACTAATAAGTGTGGATGGGAAAGGAAGTGGAATTGTAGCAACCCAAGTGGACCAAACAATGCAATGGATGGGTCATCTTGAGTCGACTCCAAGAGATGCGTCACCTTGGATGAAGTGGAAAGGAACCTATATATTATAGAATACTTGGACGAGCCAAGGCACAAGTACAAGTGGTGAAGAATAAGGATATCATCTAAGGTGGATTTGGGCAATAGGATTTTGGTGGATGAACTCACCCAGGAGCCAAGTTGTTTCTTCTTAGTGTCAAGTCTAAGGCACGACAGAATGAATTGTATTGTCTTATGGATGAATTTGAGGCGATTTCATGAGACGAGCCTGAGGTGAATTTTTGGATGGTGATAGAGTTATGGGGTGATTTGGATTGACTCTTGAGGAAAGTGAAAATATGAGTTCGATAGATGACTCTTCAGACAAGTTCGATGGGAAAGGTTGCGGATGGTTTTGGGGTTTACCTGTATGTGGCATTGGGAAAGGAAGTTTCCTTAGTATTTGTACTATTGTAATGAGTAGCAGTTTGAGCCATGCTCCCCACATTGTATCTTTGTGTTTTGTATCAATGTATTGTAACATTCTTACATATATGGTGTAAGATGTTAGCAATGAGAGTCACCCTCACACTGCTAGAGGATAAGCCTAGTACCCATCAAATAGGTTTGTAATGGTAATTTTATGATAGAATGTCAAATGGGAAAAACTCGGCATAGCAATGTTCAAACACAGAAATTTCTAGGCAAGAATGAATAAGCAAGTGAGGTCCTGGCTAACTTTAGTCAGTGATTTAAAGGTAAGTGTGAGTAGATGAACGACTTAATGATAAGGATGAATAAGTCTACTACTAGAATCAGGCCTTACTAGCAGACAAATGAAGAAAAAGCTCAGACACAAGAACTTCTTGATCTAAACTCTAAAACACTAATAACAATTACAGCAGCATCACAATCAAGCATACATTGTAACACAGTTATAACATCTCATTGAATCATTCAATAGTGAGAAAATCATAGTAAGAAAGAAACAAGATATTGAAAAAGGAAGTTGACTTCTATTAGGCAAAATGTCTTAAATCTCGTACATAAAAAATAGATTTTGGCTCTGTTATATCAGAACATTACATCAAGGAGTCTATGCTCAACCATTTGAACCCAAAAATGCCATTCTAATGTTGTATTTATAGCCTAAACAATCAGTGACAACATACAATTCAATATGGATCCTATTACATAGGATTATCCCACTAAAAACTGGAAATCTAACATCTGTACAAGTGGAAAAAACAAACTTCTAAAAACAGGGAAAATGTTGGCAACAACTCTAACACCATAATCTTTGCATAGTGAGATGTTCCTTGGGCACATCTCCTTCATTGTCATGTGTCCATCAACTCCAACTGACCTCCAAGCATCTATTGTAAGCTCCATCTGCCAACTGGTGACTGTTGATTCCCTTAAGACCCATCAAAACTGGAATTTGCAGCGAACCCTGAAGTGTTGACTGTATCAGCCAGTTCATAGCGGATTTCATAGCAAATTTTGCAGTGCCCTCCTGTGTAGACTATTTCGCAGCAGATTTTGTAGCAAGATTGCATTTTTTGTCTCACTAGGTGATTTTGCAACGGAGTTTACAACGACTGTGCAACTTCTGCGTATGTAAATGATTTCGCAGTGCATTTCATAGCGCACCTGCAACTTTGTCTATGTAAATCATTTTGCAGCACCAGGCGCTATGAAATGTCATGTAGCTTTCTTTGTAATGCAGTTTGAGCAAAAAATACTCAAAATCCTTAGCAAGAAGGTGTATAATCTTGTAGATGCCTCCTAAGCAGGTATAATCATGATATTTCCAACAAAAATTCAAAATGCAAGGATGATCATCACCAAAATTGAGGGTCTTTCAGCCACTCCATCTCATCTCCTTAGTCTGGTACTTGTTGGCGCTCGACCAAGTTTGAGGAAACACTTGGTCATATTTGACCATTTTTGGAACTTTGACAACTTGTCAAAGATGGAGCGCAACGCAAAGCGGAGATCATGGAAGCTAGACCCCTTTCTTGGGTCCTTTTTGGGTTTTGGGGGATAATGTAATGGGTATGGGATGTTGGCCCATGGATTTACCCATGTTTAGGCCTATTTTGTAAAGTATAAATAAGTAGCTAGACAATGTAAGAGAGGGAGATAAGCTAAGTGCTAGTAAATGGTTTGTGTATACTGTGTGACCGACTTGCAGAGTTGAGTGCACGTGTTGTAAGTGTTGAGTGCATGGATTGTAAGAAGGCTCTGTGCTAGATCTACTCGGGGAAGGAGGATCTGGCGAGGTGCACGTAGATCTCCTGTCCTATGCGGAGTACAAGTTTGAGCTTTGTGTTGTAATCAGATAGACCAAAGCTAATAAAGAAAAAGAAGACTCTGTGGACGTAGCCCCAAGGTGGGGGTGAACCATAGTAAACCTATGTGTTGTGCTCGGTGCCTCGACCTAATGTGTTTGTATCTTTCCATGTGTTGAGCTTTGATATGATTATGCTATGTGCTTTGCTATGATATACTTAGATAGATCAACTTTGATTTGTGCTTCTTAGATGTATGGATGTAGATCTGACATATATGAAAGTGTTGAGTGCTAGACCTATTTTGTTGTCGCTAAGTGCTAACTTAACCTAGATCTAAGTGAATGTTGTGGTGCTCTGCACCATCTGTAGAGTGCCATGAAGGTTAAATACTGATGAATGATCTATGTTAAAGTGTTTTCTAAGTGTTAGAATCACAGATCTGTGTCCTAGCTAAGGTTGCAGACACCTGAGTCTTGCAACCACCCCTGCCTCTACCTTGGGTAAGACTTCATCTGCTTCGCAGGTGTTTCCGAAAGGGCTGGTAATTAGGGTTTTGTTGGTACATTGTTGAAGCGTTGAAATCTAGGTCTGCCCCTGTGCCAACAAATGGTTCAGTTGTCGGGACGTTAAATTGTGATTGTTGGGAACTGAGGAAGAAGAAGCTTTGTGCAGAAAGTCTGTCCTGAAATTGTAAAAGCTCTGTGCATGGACCTGTGCCCTAGTGCACAATGATCCACTTGATCTGAAAAGATCTGTGTTGAAGAAGGAAGGATAGATCTGAAGAAAATAAGTCAGATCTGAATTATTTGTGCTCTGAGAAAGGTTAAAGTGGAAGTGACTAGATCTATAGAAAGAGGTAAGATCTGTAAGCTTTGTTCTCTGATAAAGGTAAGAATAGTTAAAATTTCTTAGATCTGGAAGCTTTATGACTTGTAGAAGTAAAAGAAGTGAAAATTTTTGTCTCTAAAGTATGGATTTAGGTATGCTTGATAGATTTTTTCCTATCTTGAAAACTAGGGCATTGTTAGATGAAAGAACATTTGATACGAATAGATCTGATAAGAATAATGAAAGATATGTTCTACCTATGCATAGAAAAAAATTTTGGACTAACCAATGGATGTAGGATCCTAGAAAGAAATTTTTGCAGGCTAACCATCATGATCCTAGCACACAGTACAAGAAAAGTTGGGGATCATGGAAGAGAAAGAGAGGATTAACTCTTTGTTATAGTTGTAGAAGACCAGAACATCTTGCTAAGGAATGCCCTGGAAGAAACCCTAGTTGCCTCTGTTGTAAGGCTATGGACAATGAAGTACTGGATTGCCCTAGAATGATTACTAAACTTGAAAAGTTGAATATGGAGCAAGGTCAAGAGACTAAGATTATAGAAGAACCCCAGAAAGAATCAGAGATTATGTTACTGAAAATGAAAGAAACCCTAGATGAACATAGAGATGCCAGTTTGTCAAAGATATTCAAAGAAAAGGAGAAAATCGAAGTAAGAATAGGAGACTTTGACATCGAGCGTGCTCTACATGAGGGAACATAGATGAACATTATGACAGAAAGTACTTTGGAAACCCTAGGAAGGCCTGCTATGATTCCTTCACTAGGAAGAATAGGATTGTTTAAAGGAAAAATGGTAACCCTATGTGGCAGAGTTACCCAGTTAGCTATGAGTACCCATGGAGCTTCAACAGAGGAAGAGTTCGAAGTCATTATATTTATTGAGGACCGTGCCCTATTTCCAACTTTGTTAGGCAAGATCTAGATTGAAAAAGACCATATCTGGAGAAAAGAAGAAAAGGAATCCCTAGAACAGAAGAAGCAAGAACTAGTGGAATTTATGACTAGAAGGATCGCCTACTTGATGGAAGAACAAGAGAATAGATCTTAGTTGTTGAACACCAGGGACCTAGATGTTGAAGCTATAAGAGCATTAGAGGAACCACAGAAGAACGAAATACCTAATCCATATGATGAAGGAGTATTACCCTTGGATCTGAAGAAAGAACCTCAGCAGCGCGAAGTGACTATGTCGAGAGAATATAAGACTCAGAATGGAAAAAGGATGACCGAGACGAAGCTCACTGGGAAGAAGGATAGGAAGCTAAGTAAGAAGAGAGCCAAGATCGAAAAGTTACAGAAGGTTCCGGAGGAAACTTCGCAGAAGGAAAAATCACAAGAATTGAGCTTTGTCGAGATATCAGAATAGCGACATATGGCACTTCACCATGGCGCAGCAATATAGTCGTTGGACTGATATACCCGTTCGACTTCCACCCCGAATGGACAAAAAAGAATTAAAGAATCACCACTAGACCGTTGGACCCTGCCATAACGGATGGATCAACGTTCACGAAAGCTTCATACCCATTGCAACCAGACCGTTGATGAATTTCCTATTTAGCTCGTCGCGCCATGCACGAAGAACACTTTTGCCAACTAAAAACTCAAAGCCTGCAGAACTCATAATTGTATACAGTGATCATTGCAAGAAGATCGTTTACCCTAGTGCAGTGTTTTTAGATCATTGTGACCCCGCTTATCTTTCCCGAGTGCGTATGTCCGACAAGCTCACTGTGCTTGAGGAATCCATCACATAATTCCTTCTCGATTTAATGACTGAGAGAGTCATATTAGAAAGAATAATTTCCATAGGATTCCAAGCCTCATCGACGAGAGGAGTGCAAACCTCCCCGTCGACTGCTCAAGCTAGAACATCTCAAGCCGGTGTAGAGAGGAGAACTAAGCATAAGGACGACATAGCCAATGAAAAGTTAGTGCCATCCATTCTACCAGCTTACATACCCCCTCTAAGTGGTGAGATTAACAGGGATAGTGTCCCTAGAGATTTTGAATATACCTTAGTGACTGCATATTTATCGAAGGGAGTATGCACCTACCGCGCAGATCAAGACAAGGTTACAGCGTTGAAGTTTTGCGACTTCAACCTGGGGGACCGTAAAGTTTATAGCATGCTTGCCCCGTATAAGTACTTGACACAAACTAAGGGAAAGAACTCAAAGCTCGTCCCGCAACAATGGATGATGAACCTCGCACAGTCTACTCTGCTAAACGTTATGAAAATACCGCACTTGGGCAGCCACCAGGAAGTGAATGCTTGTGTAAAGTTAATGCTAGAAATTTACCACAGAGGATACCTGTGGTTAGATCACCACATAAATGTTGATTCGGCGTTGATAAATAGGATCACCGAGCTTAGCATGAAGGGTCTTGATCCCCATGTGTACTATCCTGGAAAGACCGCAGACTGCGCTCTTGCACAGAAGATAAAAGAGTCCTATGGCGATGTTGAGAAAGGTGTGAGAGGCTACAAGGTAGCTTCTATCGAAAGTGGCACAATGCACC
Source organism: Picea sitchensis (assembly GCA_010110895.2). NCBI lineage: Eukaryota > Viridiplantae > Streptophyta > Pinopsida > Pinales > Pinaceae > Picea > Picea sitchensis. Next base: position 7,683 of record SNQJ01S0166079.1, on the reverse strand, counting down.
TCGCATTCCAACTAATCACAGGGAAGATGGTACATAAGAATCGAACAACACAAGTATCAGGCTTCGTAATTGACCTCGCAGGAAAGTGCACAGAGGGACTACAGATGAACTAGGTGAAGTACTTGGTGAATCAACTGGAGATTGACTATAGAGAAGCTCAGGATCAGGGGAACGAATTCCATTTTAGCTGGCTCTTGATATTGATCACCTTTTTTGCATGGGAGCTACCAGAAGGTGCAACTTTCTCAGACCTTGACCCTCTTGAGCCACTAGCTGCGAAGTTCAGTACCTTGTGGTACTCGATTGGCATGAGCAAGAAATGGCAGTCTAATATAGTTTTCCACGCATATTATAATCAACTGAAAGAATCCATAAGGATTGAACCTCGCATAACCCCGAACATTTTACAGAGGTTCCGACCTCTAATAAATTTCAGCGTGGACCGCCATTTTATATACCTAACCCCTCGCGCTGATGAGCACCAAGAACAGATCCAGTCCTACTATAAGCTGACAGAAGAAGACATAGAAGAGATCACCAAGGAGTGGTCGGTAGACCTCCTTGTTTCAGCAGACCCCACAGAAATTTCAGACATCAACAGCCCAGAAGCTACACAAGATACACCTGGGCCAAGTAGAACAAAGAAGACAAAGGAGACGAAGAAGCCCGAAGAGGTTCAAGATATAGATAGAAGATCTGTAAGGATGAATTCCATTACGCCAAATGAAGAAGGTGAAAAATCTGAGCAACAGCAAGTTGAAGTACCACCACCTAGGGACGAAGCAGACTCATCCAAGAAAAGGAAGGTTTCACCTATGAATTCTTCCTCCAGAAAGAAAACAAGAACCCTTGTAACTAAGATGCAAACTACCCTCACATTGGATGACTTTGATTTCATTGTTGCAGTGGTCAATGATGCTTCAAAGGAAATAATAGAGAAGAAGGAACAAATGTATAGCCACATTGATATCGCGCTCCAAGGAGTACAACAGGCACTCTAGTCTAGCCGAGCAATCTCTACTACGCCTCTACCAGAAGGAACAACAGAAGAAGGAGATGAATCAGTCTAGCTCTGCAAGATTGTTGATACAGTCGAAGTACGCCTTCAACGTGATTAGGAAGAAAAAGTGTAGGCCACCCAGGCCCTCAAGAAGGCACAAAAAGAAATTATTGAGAAACGTCAAGAAGTGCAATGAGAGAATAATGCTCTCTAAGTAAAATTTGAAGAAGACCGAGCGAAGGTCCAAAAAGAGAAAGAGTAGCTGCTCGCGAAGCAGATCAAAATTGAAGAAGCAGTGAACAAAGCATTTCGCTTTGTGACCGTCTTAGAGAAGAAGGACAAAGAGCCCATAGAGTGTCAAGTGATGAAGTTGGTTGAAGTTATTCAGCAGCTTCAACAAAGGGTCATGGAATTAGAGCTTCAGACCATACCACAGACTCTGCAAGAAGTGCACGACCAGCGAGAATTGGATGGTCAGAGTGTAGTCAAGAGGATTAGAAAACTTGATGCAGAATGCAAACAAATAAGTAACAAAAGTGTGCAAATATATGAGAAACTATCTGAAGACCTAGAGTTGAATAAACTAGAGTCCCAACTCTAGAAAGCAAAGCAGCATGCAGATAAAGTACAGGCATAGCTCAAGCTCCTTTCACCTATCGAAAATATGAAGAGATCCTAGGAACAGTGAATTGCCCAACAACTTGTTCTTACCATGCAAAACAAAGTGATGGAAGTCACCCAAAAACTCCAGCTAAGCCAGGAGGAGGCCTCTATACTGTTTGAAGAAATTGAAGGCCAAGGAACACTACTTAAACAAGTAGTTGTTACAATCAAGCAACAACTGGAAGGGCCTATCAGGGAAGCGGTTGTTCAGGAGTTCATTGAGCAGGAAGCAGTAGTACAGAGACAAGTCGAAGAATCTCGAGCCAAGCTCGAGACCTTTGAGGAAACTTTACCCAAATCTAAGTGACTTGGGACGAGTCACAAGTGAGTGTTGGGGGCCTATTGGTCCTCGACCAAGTTTGAGGAAACACTTGGGCATATTTGATCATTTTTGGAACTTCGATAGCTTGTCAAAGACGGAGCGCAATGCGAAGCGGAGATCGTGGAAGCTAGACCCCTTTCTTGGGTCCTTTTTGGGTTTTTGGGGATAATGTAATGGGTGTGGGATGTCGGCCCATGGGTTTACCCATGGTTAGGCCTATTTTGTAAAGTATAAATAAGTAGCTAGGCAATGTAAGAGAGGGAGATAAGCTAAGTGCTATTAAAGGCTTTGTGTATACTGTGTGACCGACTTGCAAAGTTGAGTGCAAGTGTTGTAAGTGTTGAGTGCACATATTGTAAGAAGGCTATGTGCTAGATCTACTCGGGGAAGGAGGATCTGGCGAGGTGCGCACAAATCTCATGTCCTATGCGGAGTACAAGTTTGAGCTCTGTGCTATAATCAGATTGAACAAAGCTAATAAAGAATAAGAAGACTTTGTGGATGTAGCCCCAAGGTGGGGGTGAACCATGGTAAACCTGTGTGTTGTGCTCGGTGCCTCAACCTAATGTGTTTATCTCTTTCCATGTGTTGAGATTTGATATGATTATGTTATGTTCTTTGCTATGACATACTTAGATAGATCTACTTTTCTTTGTGCTTCTTAGATGTATGGATGTAGATCTGACATATATGAAAGTGTTGAGTGCTAAACCTATTTTTTTGTTTCTAAGTGCTAACTTAACTTAGATCTAAGTGAATGTTGCGGTGCTCTATGCCATCTACAGAGTTCCATGAAGGTTAAATACTGATGAATGATCTATGCTAAAGTGTTTGCTAAGTGTTAGAATCACATATCTATGTCCCAGCTAAGGTTGCAGACACCTGAATCTTGCAACCACCCTTGCCTCTACCTCGGGTGAGACTTCATCTACTTCACAGGTGTTTCTGAAAGGGCTGGTAGTTAGGGTTTTGTCGGTGCATTTTTGAAGTGTTGAACCCTGGGTCTGCCCCTGTGCCAACAGTACTTCTCCTAGTTGCAGCTTGAGATAACACATTAAGATTTCTTTCAGCTAACTCATATTTGAAGGGTTGTAACTCCACCTTGATCTTTCTAATCTGATATTGAAAATCTCTATTCTACTTGTACAAATTCTGAAGTTTCCTATGGAGGGGTAAAAATCTCCTTGTTGTAAACCTAGCCAGATCAATGGTTTCCTTATACAAATCCATGAGCTCCTTCAACTTTTTCCTCTTAGCCAACCCTTCTTCCTTCAGGCGAGCAACCTCCTTTCTGGCATCTCTGAGCTGTCTCATCAATATTTTTAAGGTAGGGTTCTTAAGGGGAGTAGTTATGTCTATGATTTCAACATGTTTCTCAACAGTCTCAATTTTACCCTTATCCTTCCTCTTGACAGGATATTTTGTTATGGCTTATTGTTTAGCAGTTTCCTTCTGGGATGATGACCTGGTGAAGGGCCTCCTAGATCTAGTCTCAATTGAAATAGTAGGTGAGGGGAAGAGTAACTTTCTCCCTTATTTTCCTATGGTTTTAGCTGAGGGAATTTCTTCTAGTTCTGGAGCAGGTTGGGGTGAAAATTCCCTTTGTGGAGAGTGATGAGCTCCCCCTTATTATTCTTCAACTTCCTTAGGAGCCTCGCTATCTTTAGCAATGTGTTTTCCCTTTCTCTTTTTTCTTGTCTCTATGTGAATCGCATTGTCAGCTTGAAGAGGGATCTGCACCTTTGATTGAGGAGTAGGGGCTATATTTAGTTGCATATTTACAGAGGCAATGAATTTCTCCCAAGCTATGTTTCTTTCCTTCAACTCCTCCATCAAAATAATCCTAATCAACCCTGAGTGGAAAACACTTGTGTCCACATCCTTAGACTTGTCTTGGACCCTATCATCCATTTTACCCATACTCCTAAACAAATAGAAAGCGATGTTTATTAGATCTTTGCATGTGAAGTGCAACAAAATTCTAATGTGATATTGGTAAATCATATTGAATCTGCCCTCACAGGTAAAATATATCTGGATCACCTTCAGTATATTTTCAAATCCCTCAACCAAGTGGCTCCTAGGCACCCCCTTAGATAGGTTATCTCCCTCATGTTCTGGTTTGAGGAACTCTTTAGAAAAGGTTGCATTAAGAGTTATGGATTTAAACCATCTTTCACCAGTGTTTTGTATCTCAGTGGTTGTTGCAATGGTAGCCTTAGATACCTTCATTTCAAGGGTTCTTACCTTGGTTTTAGTGCCATCAAAATTTAAGTCAAACTTTCTGGCTACCTCTGGGTGTCCCCTCTGCATATTCTGACAGAAATTTAAAGATCGAACCCTCTAGAATACCTCTTTGATCAGAGGTTCAACATCCAACAACTTCATATCACAAGGCTATGTCCTGACTACACTCCCACCCTTGTGAGACTTATTTTGTTGAGGTGTGTCCATTTACTATTATGGGAGGAAAACTAATACAATAATCTAAGAGAAATGACAAGCCAAACAAAGAACAGAGGTCTTAGGGTTTTGAATGATGGTCTTTTTAGAGCTAGATTCTTCTAAGGCTTTAGAGTTTTCCTTTTATTTGACTTATGAGCTAATGAAAAGCCAATCTGATGGCTTAATAAAAGGAATAAAACCCTTCAGGGAAAAGGATATGCAAGGAAGAAGCAATTGCCAAGGTTTCAAACTAAAATTTCACCACCATTGGAAAGGTCATCATCATTTTTATCAACAAGGATCTTAAACTTTTCATTGTAGACAGACTTTAAATTTGAAATATCAATTGAAACTGTAAAGGAAAAGAGATGATGCAGGTTATGTGATTAGAGTATAACGATCTAAGTTTGATACACAGGTTCGCAGCACTAGAATAGGGGATTTGTAGCACAATTCGTAACAAATTTTGTAGCATAAACATCACGGTCTAAGAAAGAGATAGGAACGACGACTCTTATAGTAGGATTTCTTCAATTGCATAGGAATAGGCTAAAAATACTACAGATAGGATGAGAATTTAGTGATATCAAAGGTAAAGGGGCTGATTTGTAGAGGGAACCACAATTCGTAGCGCTAGGTGCTACAAAAATTGAGAATATCCTTAAATTTATCTTCAACGGAGCTCAAAACAACTCAAGAGTACTTGGACACCGTGGCTCGACTTTAGATATGCTTCAGACATAATGAAACTGTCTACAACATATTTAACCTCCAATTCCCCTATGTCATCGATTCTGTATCAAATTCCACAACGCATGTCTGAGCCTAGGAGTTTCTGTGGCGTCGAACTAGGAGCATATTTCAAATATTTGATAAAACAGTTAGACAGCCTTAATGACCAAATCTCGAATTATTTTCTTTAAAACATGGATGCTGAAATCAATGAGATTAGATGACACAATCCTCATAAGTGAAATAATGGTAATGAGGGAGATGTACTCGAGATGCGCTATGAAAACTCAAATCGTAATAAATCAGCAAGTTGGGACTGATATCATATCTTTTGACAGAACTATCAGCTTGCTGATTTTCTGAGCTTAGGTTCATGAAATTAACCCCCAGTGATTTGCAATTTGATTCAGCCATAAATATAGCTAAAGCTTGTCCTTTCACCAACTTAGTAGGCTTCATTTCAAGGTCAAACTCCAAAATTTTGGCAATCCATTTTCTCCTCTTTCCATCTATGTCAGGATGGATAAGTATTTCTTTCAAAGAGGTTGATGGAACATAAGAAATAATCTTGGAATGCATAATGTATTCTCTGAAGGCTTTGAGGGAAATAACCAAATCATAAGCCTTATTTTCCATAATATCATACCTCATCTCTGCATCCCTCAATGCCTTGCTGAAAAAGGAAATAGGCTACTCCAACCCCTCTGTGTTTTTCCGAAGAAGGACAACAACCAATGTGTCATATGAGGAAAAAGAGAATATCAGAAATTCCTTTGAATAATTAGGGTTGATGAGAACATGTGCTTCAGTCAATGCATGTTTTATTTGGTCAAAAGAATCCTGAGATTCAGCTGTCCATTTCACCTCATTCCCCTTCCTAAGCATAGATGTGATGTACTTAACTAATTCAGCAAAGTTAGAGATGAATATTCTCAGAAAATTGATTTTACCCAAGAAATACTGGACTTCCTTCTTGGATCTAGGAAGAGATAGAGTCTGGATGGCCTCTACTCTACTTGGATCAATTCTTACCCCTTCTATTGATACAGTGTATCCCAATAACTTGCCTTCTTGCATAGCCAACAAAGACTTCTTAGGATTGAGAGAGAGACCAAACTTTCTACACTTCAGGAAGACCTTTTTCAAATGATGATATTGTTCCTTATCAGATCTTGAGAACACTGTAATTTCATCCAGATAAATGACCACAAATTTGTCCTTCTCCCCAATAAAGGCAATATCCATTGCTCGTTGAAAGGTTGCTCCTGCATTCATTAGTCCAAAGGGAATTTTAGCATACATGAATGTGCCCCATGTAGTGAAGGTTGTCTTCTCTCTATGTTTAGGTAGGACAGAGATATGATTCTATCCTGAGAATCCATCAATCATAGACATCCTTGATGAGCCAGTCACTCTCTGTAAAATATTCTTCATCTTTGGCAACGGGTAATTATCTTTCTTGGAGATTCTGTTCAAATTTTTGAAATCAACACAAAGTTTGATTTCACCATTATTCTTCCTCATAGGGACCAATTTGGCCACCCAATCAGAGTATCTCAGAGGTATGATGATCTTGGCATCAAGCAACTTATTAACGTATTTTTCCATAATAGGAAGCAACATGGGATTTATTTGTCTAAGTTTTTGTCTAACTAGCTTGGTCTCCTCTTTCAAAGGGATATTATGTTCAATGATGATTGTGTCATAAGTTTTTAGATCTTAATATTTCCAAGAAAATATATCAGAAAACTCCTTTAAAATCTTAACAGACTCAACCCTTTTCTCTTTAGATAAACTTCTAGACAATTTCACATATTTTGTATTTTCCTTTGTAGCTAAATTGCATTCTGTCACATCAGCATATTCACTTGAACCTTTAACCTTCACACCAACATCATTTCTATCAAATAATATCTCCAAAGGAACTAGTCCTTTTGGAATATGGTTACTAGGCAATTGAACAATATGATGGTATGCAATTTTATTGAGGAAAATATCAGCATGAGGGATTTTGGTGTCATCGTGATCTTGATCAATATGAAGAGCAGAAAACTCTTCCACAGTTTCTAGAAATATTTTGATCTCAATATCATCCTCAAAGACCCTCCAATGCTTGACATTGTCAGGTATAGAGGGAATATACTTCACTTCCACATCATATTTGATCCCGGGGGGCAAAGTAATTTTAAAATTACTTGCAGAAACAACCAAAGAATGTGCCATAGTATTTTCTTCTCTTGGAACAAAGTAAATATTAAAAGAAGAGAAGAAATTATCAACAAGATCCCAAACTTCATTTCTGAAAGTCCTTAAACTGGGGTGTTTATCTTGATACATATTTTTAACTTGATGTACAATTAATTCAGCATCTCCAAACACTGCTAACTCTTCAATCTTCATATCTTTAGCAACCCTCATACCCAAAACAAGAGCCTCATACTCTGCTACATTATTTGTGGTTTCAAATTCTAGTTTATAAGACAGAGATATGATTTCTTGAGTTGGGGAAATAAATACCACT
>SNQJ01S0166078.1:17336-33026 GCA_010110895.2 Picea sitchensis | reverse complement strand
TAGAAGGGAATCTTCTAGAAGGATGAGATGGCATTCGAATGGTTATCTAAGTACTGGCTTTCCTGATATTTTGGGATCATTCCTATCCAAGTAACTAATCCATTCTCTCTTATAAATTTATGGGATTCTCATGGAAAAGGTTAGAAGCAAACTGGCAAGAGATTTATTGGAGAATTAGTGTAAGATTGTATGAAGGATTGATGCTACAACGGCTAGAGACACCATCAAGGTTATCAAAAGTGGTTGATCTTCTTCATGCATGAGCAAGTGTGTGTGTCAGAGCTAAGAGCCATCGAAAGGAGGTTTGCAACATCAAGGCTCAGGTTGTAAGTCTTACTTTATATCAATTTAATACAGTAATATGTCCCTTTCCCATAAAGCTAATGTCACTTTATTACATAACTCCTTGATCATATGTATAGATTAGCTATTGAATATATTGAGTTGTTTTCACTTCAATTGGTTTGAGCTGTCCTGGTCTTGACGACACAGGAGAATTGGAGCGAAGCTTGGAACAATAGAGACCCAAGGAAGTGATCATAAGGTATGTTCATGATTCTTTCCTCCTAGTTCATTCAATAGTCTAAATCTAGGGAAAGAGTATTATTCTGTCCTGTTTTGTTCTAGATCCAGGTGGATCTAGGGAGATCGGTTTGTGTCTGCACTTATGGATTAATCCTAAAACAATTTATAAAAACTTGGAGCAAATAACATCTTGAGAAGATGTGTGATGGAGCATGAAAGTCCTATAATTTTAGCAAAAACACATGAAGGGATAGTTGGAGGACATTACACAGGGAAAGCTACCACACATAAGGTATTATGCACAGGATTATGGTGACCAACAATTCGTAAGGATTCAAAGGAATAATGTTAGAAGTGTGATGTTTTTCAAAGAGTTGGGAAACCATCCAGGAGGTATGAGATGCCATTGGTACCTCAAGTAACTTTACAAGTGTTTGATAAATGGGAAATAGATTTTGTAGGTCCAATTAATTCACCGAAACAAAGATCAGGAGGAAGATATATTATTACAACAAAAAAATACTTCACTAGATGGGATGAGGCAACATCGGTAAAGGATTGTAGAACAGATATTGCATCACACTTTTTATTTGAACATGTAGTGATAAAGTTTGTATGTCCAAGAATATTGATGAGTGATCAAGGGACTCACTTCATCAACAACACAATTGAGGCAATGTTGGAAGAATTTGAGATACATCATTAGAAGAGCACTCCTTATCACCCTCAAGCTAATGGAACAATGGAAGCCTTTAACAAGATTTTGGAGATTTCCTTGACAAATTTTTGTAATGTGAACAAACACGATTGGGATTTCAAGGTACCAACAATACTTTGGGCTTATAGAACTACATGCAAGAAGATAATAGGGTAGAAACCCTTTAGATTGGTGTATGGATAGGAAGTAGTAGTTCCCTTAGATTATTTGATACCAATCCTATGCATTGCAACAATTACAGATATGACAGAAAGAGGTGCAACACATGAATGATTAGATCAACTTATAAGATTAGAAGAATACATAATCATATCAGGTTTCCATTAAGAGGTACAAAAAGCAAAGGATAAATCATGGCATGAAAGATATATGAAGAAGAATAATTTTAAAGAAGGAGATACAGTTCTCCTCTGTGACAGTAAGTATTTGTAGCACCCCGGGAAACTTAGAATGCATTTTCTAGGGCCATATCAAATAAAGTTTATTAGAGATGGAGGTGCTATACACCTGTAAGATTTAGCAGGAAAGGACATTCAAGGACTGATAAATGGTAGTCAATTGAAACTGTATAGGGGCAGTCGACCTACTAACCCTCAGTAGTTGCAGCACAACAAATAGACTTGTACATATTCTAAATAGTAGGAGTTAAAAAGGAAAAGGAAGAGAAAACTAAAAAAATGAATAAAAATCTAAAAAGAAGTAATTAGAGGAATAAGTGGTAGAAAGATAGTTGAGAATGACAACACACAACATACAAAAAATTGGTGTGATATAATTCATAAGACTTCTCGTAGGAAAATTAAACACCGCACGATGGGACAAAAAATGATTGGAAAAGTGGAAAACTGGTGAATGGAAAAGAAAGCACGCGTCAGAGCATTAATGACAGAGTCTATAAAAAGTTAAAAGTTAGGAAAACAAAAAATACTTGTGATTTTTGAGTGACCAAGCAATGGAGAAACATGGCGCGCGTAAGTAAGAGTTTGTGAAGAACCCAACCAAGTTTTGCAGCTAAGTTTTCCTGATCCTACAAAAATGGCACTGCCAAAGTTCTGACAACCAAGCCTGTTTGCGTGAAGAACCTGTAGCACTAACATACTGCTAGAAGAAAAAATTGGAGTGGTCGATGTGGATGATATTCCCACTACCGAGACTAAATATATTATCGTGATGCACATTGAAGAATAAAACCCACAAGAAGAAGCGACAGAAGACAACCAAGCAGTACAAGGTCGAAACGCTAGTACAAAAACCTTAGGAACGACGCACATAGTGGGAGAACAGGGAGATAATGACAGTGTTAAAACAAAGTATGATACACCTATAGTAGAGGAAAACCCTGAGGCTGAGGATGATCCCGCCATGGATCAAGAAATGCAGGAAGAAGAAACTCTAGATGAAATGGAAGCAGGGTCGTCGAAGAAGAAGTCATCAACACACACACAAATACAGATTTTGTTATCAGTGCCTCACATCCTGGACTCAATCATCATTGTGGAAGATATGTTAGGATGTGTTCCCAAGTTGTGGTATGCTGATCATAATGTGACAGAATTCGCTAAGTTCCCAGAGCTTGTGCAGGAGGATTACATGGAGAACAAGGGGTCAACTTCGAAAGGAATCCCAATTATCGATCCCAAATAGTGGATAACTAGACTTTACAACTCCGACATCATGAATTTGTTGGAATTTCCTCATTTCAGCAGGGGAAGAGACATGAATGCATGCGTCAATTTTTTTTTGGCACGCATACACGAAGGATTTATATGTATGGATAGACTTGTCTTGATGTATTTCAACCTAATTTCCAAGTTGGCGAGATTACTAACAGAAGGGGTAAAGACAAAACAATACCTCAATGAAAAAACAAAAGAAAAATCTATTGCAGAAGAGGTAAAGGAAAAATTTGGCATAGATAGTGGAAACATGGGGATGATTATTAAGAACATTAATGACCTAGCTACCATATTTGTGAAAAAATTGATGGCCTGCAAGATACTGAGGAAATGTCGCAAAGAAGAGGCACCTGCAGGGGTGGTCGCAGAAGTTGCACAGTGCGCAAAATGAACAGTTTGAAGTTGGGTGTCGTATCTGCTCAACCTTTTTGTTTGCACAGGGGTAGACCCAGGGTTCAATGCTACAACAACGCACCAACAAAGCACTAACTACTGGCCCTTTCGGCAACACCTGTGAAGCAGATGAATTCTCACCCAAGGTAGAGGCAGGGGTGGTTCCAAGACTTAGTTGTCTACAACCTTAGCTGGGACACAGATCTATGATTGTACTACTTAATAAATCAATTATCATCGTCAATTCCTCAATATGTAATCAATATCCACTTCGCTGAGAAAACAAAGCATTGCAGAATTCACACCGATCTAATGTATTTAAGCACTTAACATAGGTAAATAGATCATATCGATCATATCAAGCACTAAGTATAGCCATATAGATCAGATCTAACTTTCTCGCATATAATAAGCACAAAGAATAAGTAGATCTATCTAAATACATCAAAGCACTTAGAAAATAACATGTGAACACATCAAGACAAAGCACAAAGAAACATGACATAGTATTTACGTGGTTCACCCCCACCCTGGGGATACGTCCACCAACTCTTATTCTTTATTGTCTTCAGTCAATTGGTTACAAGCACAGAGCCTCAAAACCCTACTCCGCACAGGACAAAAGATCTGTGTAGCTCGGTAAGTCCTTCTTCCTTGTGTTGCAGCACTAAGCCTTCCACAATCTTCTACAAGGACCTGCACTTAGCTCTGCAAGTCTCTTACAGTCATGCAAAAAGCACTTACAGACTCTACTGGCACTTAGCATACATTCACATCACATAGATGCACCACCATCCTTCTATATAGCCTAAGTGTCTATTTATATACTACAATGTAGTCCTAAACATGGGTAAACCCATGGGCCAACATCCCATTCCCGCTACATAATCCCAAAAACCCAAAAATGACCCAAAAAGGGGCCAAGATCCCGTGATATATGCTTCATCTTGCACTCTTCCTTCGATAGGCTATCAAAGTCCCAAAATAGGTCAACATGACCAAGAATATCCCAAAACTTGGTCAAGGGCCAATAGGCCCCCAACACTCACCTCTGACTCGTCCAGAGTCACTCTGGTATGACTAGTTCTACCTCGAACACCTCGAGCTTAGCTCGAGTTTCTTCGATATGTTGTTGTGCTACGTGATCTTTTTCAGCAAATTCTTGAATGACTGCATCATTCACAGGTCCTTCCAGGTGTTGTTCTTCTGCAGTGTTAACCTGCTCTAGTTCTAATCCCTGGCCTTCTACCTCTGTAAACAACTGATAGGCATTATCTTGTACTGATTGGAGTTTCTAAGTTATCTCCATAACTATGCTCTAGATATTATGGATTTGTTGTTGGGCGGTTCGGTGCTCTTGAGATATCTTCATTCTGTCTACAACTGACAGGGCCTTCAGATGTTCCTGTAGTGTGTCTTCATGTTTCTTCACTTCCTGGAGTTGCGACTCCAGTGCCTACAATTTTGGATTCTCACCGAGCTTCTCATATGTTTGGGTGCTGCGATTACTTAGCTGCTTGCACTCCCCGACAAGAGCCTTCAATCTCTCAACTGCGCTCCGGGCAGTTGCTTCCCTTTGGTCTCTTACATCTTGCGGGGTCTCAGGCACTGTGCGTAGCTCAAAATATTCTATGCATTGATGTAGTTGCTAAATCACTTCTTCAAGTTGTACCACCTGCTGTGGGACTCTTTCTTCGACATTTACTTCTATAACTATCACAGAGAAAATTTCTTTGTTGACCCTTTCCTTTACTTCAAGTTTCTCCACGAGCAACTGTTCCTTTTCTTTCTGCAGCTGGACTTTTTCTTCATCCCACTTTGCTTGGAGAGTAAGCTTTTCCTGTTCTGTAGCACTGTGTTGCTCTAGAAGGTCTTCTTGTACTTGTGCTAAAGCTTGGGTGGCTTGCGTTGTTTCCTCCATTGCTCATTGAAGGTGAGATTCGACTGTATCAACAATTCGGTGGAGTTGAGCTAACTCATTTCCCAGTTCTGGTGTTTCCAATGGAAGAGGCACAGTGGAAACTGCGCTATTGGACTGTAGTGCCTGCTGCATTCCTTAAAGTTCAACCTTAATTCGATTGTATATCTCCTCCTGCTGAGCCTCTTGCTTCTATGTGATCTCCAATGAAGCATCGTTCATTGCTGCTACAATGAAATCGAAGTCATCTGAGGTGAGAGTAGTCTGCATTTTGGTCATAGATGCTCTCGATTTCTTCTGGGAAGAAGGCTTCAAGGGGGAAACCTTCCTTTTCTTCAATGGATTCTCCTTGTATTTAGGCGGTGTAACCTCTCCTTTCTGCTATTCAACTTCTGTACCATCGATCTCTCTGCCATCTCCTCATTGCTCAGGTGATATGGAAGCAGTCTTTGCTGAGGTACTGCTTACGTCTTGGGCTTCTTAATTCTTCTTTGTCTTGCTGGGTCTAGGTGTATCATGCACTTCTTCTGGACTGTCAATGTCAGACATCTCCACAGGGTCTACTGGAATGAGGAGGTCTGCTGACCAGTCCTTGGTGATCTCCTCCAAGTCCTCCTCCATTAGCTTGTAATAGGACTAAAGTTGTTGTTTGTGCTCGTTAGCACACATTATGATATAAATGAAATGGCGATCCGCGTTGAATTTCATTAAAGGCTAAAACCTGTGGAGAGTATTTGGGATGATGCGAGGCTCGGATTGGATGGTTGTCTTCAGTTGGTTTTAATATGTGTGGAATACAGAATTTGACTGCCATTTCTTGTTCATATCACTGGAATACCCCAATGTACTGAACTTTGTACCCAGAGGTTCAAAGGGCTTGATGTCTGGGAAGGTCACACCTTTCGACATCTCCTAGGTGATGAAAGAGATCAGGATCAAAATCCAACTGAAGTGGAATTCATATCCCTGATCTTATGCTTCCATGTAGTCCAGTTCCAACTGGTTCACTAGGCACTTCACCCAATTCATCTGTAGGCCCTCTGCGCACTTTCCTACGAGGTCGACTACAAAACCAGTCACTTGGGTGGGTCGGTTCTTGTGGAATAAATTTCCTGCGATTAACTAATAGGAAAGGTGCACTGTGCTACTTTGGATAGAGGCTACCTTGTAGCCTCACGTTCCCTTCTCGACATCGCCATAGGTGTCCTTGATCGTTTGAGATAAAGTGTGATCCGTTGTTTTTCCGGGATAGAAATCCTGTGGGTTGGGTCCTTGCATACTCAACCTTGTGATCTGATTGATCAATGTCAAATCCACTATGATACGACGGTTTAACCATAAGTATATGACATGGTAACAGGAAAGCAGTAGCTTGACGCATGAATTCACTTCTTGGTGCCTTCCGAAGTGAGGAATCGTCATGACAATGAGCAGTGTGGACTGTGAGAGGTTCATAGTCCATGACTCGGGAACTATATTTGAATTATTTCCCTTTATTCTGGTTAGGTACTTATGTGGGGTGAGAATGTTGTATACCTTCTTGTCACCGAGGTTGAAGTCGCTAAACTTCAACGCTACAATATTTTCTTGACCTGCGTGAATTGCGTGTATCCCCTTCGGGAGGTACATAGTGACCAAAGTGTACTCAAATTCTCCGAGAACATTGTCTCGATTATTGTGCTTCTTAGAGGTGGTAGATAGGCAGGTAAAATTCTTGGAATCAACTTAGCATTCACGAGATCGTTAATGTGCTTGGTTCTCTTTTCATTGGCTGGTTGGGATGGTCCGGCTCGAGCAGTGGATGGAGACACTTGCATTGTTTTTGTGGATGAAGCCTGGATACCTTCATACATTAACATGACTTTCTCAGTCATCAAGTCGATCAAAACTTCTTCAACAACTTTCTATGTGGCGCTTAATTCTTCCGACATACACACTTGGGGTGAACAATCACGAGTTCGGGGAACAACTTAGACACAGTACTGAGATAGAGAGAAAGAGTGTGATGATCATTATATAAACTCAGCTTAGTGTGCGGGCTTGGATTTTCAATTATCAAAAGTTTTATTAGTGCGCGGCGTGGCGGGATAAATAGGGAACTTGACAACGGTTCTCTTGCAACGGGTATTAGCCTCCATTAACTCTTGTTTGGTTCATTATGGCACGGTCCAATGGTCTGATGACGAACCATAGTTTCCTTTCTGCCCATTCAGAGCGTTGATCGAACGGTTATAATGTCCCCAATGACTATATTTCTTCATCATAGCAAAGTGCCATGTGTATTTGTTCTGATATCTCGGCGAAGGTCCCATTTTGCAGTTTTTCTGTCTGTGAAGTTCCCTCTGGAACCTTCTACAACTTTTCGAAATTATCTCTCTTCTTAATTAGCTTTCTAGCCTTCTTTTCAGTGAGATTCGTCTCGGTAGTTATTTTCCATTTTGATTTTTATCTTCTTTCGTCATAGTCACTTCGCATTGTTGAGATTCTTCCCTAGGGTTCCTAGATAATACTTCGTATTTTTCTGGGGTAGGTACTTCAGTCTTCTGTGGGTATTCTAATGTTCTTGTAGCTTCGACATCTGGGTTGCTAGTGTTAAATAACTTCGATCTGCTCTCCTATTCTTCAATTAAGTGTGTGATCCTTCTGGTCATGAAATCTTTTAACTCTTGTTTCTTGTTCTCCAAGACTTCTTCTTATTTATTTCATTTGACTTGATCTCTAACAATCCAATGTTTTCCTAGTAACATGGTAAATGGGGTGCTTTCTTCAATAAATTTAATAATCTCAAAATCTTCTTTTGTCGAAGTTCCATTAGTGTTCATAGGTATGCGAGTAAGCTTCTCACATAGGTTTATCATCTTTCCTCTGAATATTCCTATTCCTCCTAATGAAGGGATCATAGCAGGCTTCCCTATGGCTTCCCAAGTTCTTTCTATCATGATATTCACCTGTGTTTCTTAATCTAGAATACAGTCAATGTCGAAGTCTCCTATTCTTACTTCAATGCATTCTTTTTCCTTGAAGATCTCTGATAGTTTGACATGTCGGTGGTCATTCAGGGGTTCTTTCATATGTAATAATAATTTCTCTGATTCTTTCT
This sequence comes from Picea sitchensis, assembly GCA_010110895.2. Classification (NCBI taxonomy): domain Eukaryota; kingdom Viridiplantae; phylum Streptophyta; class Pinopsida; order Pinales; family Pinaceae; genus Picea; species Picea sitchensis. Next base: position 24,696 of record SNQJ01S0166078.1, on the reverse strand, counting down.
AGGGTTCTTCCATTCCTAGATCTGCCTTAGGGTTTTCTTTATTCAGATTCATTTCTTCCAGCTTAGCAATCATTCTAGGGAAATCCAACACTTCATGGTCCATATCTTTACAACAAAGACAACCAGGTCTTTTCCTAGGGAATTCCTTGGCAATATGTCTCGGTCTTCTGCAATTATAACATAGGGTTAATCCTCTCTTTCTTTTAAATGATCCCAAACCTTTCCGGTATTGTGCACTAGGATCATGGTAGCTAACCTGCAAAAAATTCTTTCTAGGATCTTGCATCCATTTGTTAGTCCAAACATTCTTTCTATGCATAGGTATAACATATCTTTCACTATTCTTATCAGATCTACTCATATCAAGCCTTCTTTCATCTATTAGTGACCTAGTTTTCAAGATAAGAAAGAATCTATTAAACATACCTAGATCCATATTCTAGAAACACAAATTTCCACTTATCTTACTTCTACAGAGCACAAAGTTTCCATATCTAAAACTTTTAACTATTCTTACCTTTATCAGAGCATAGATCTTTCATATCTTACCTCTTTTAATCGGAAATTATCATTTTTACTTTTCTTAGAGAACATAGATTTTAGATCTTGTTTCTTTCCATCAGATCCGACCTCCTTTCTTCAGATCGGGCTTCTTTCTTTTAGCACAGAGTTTTATAAATCAAGTAGAATATTGCACGCTAGAGCGACAGATCTATGCACAGATCTTTCACAATTTCAGGATGAATATTTGCACAGAGCTTCTTCTTTCTCAGTTCCCAACAATCACAGCTTCAGGTCCCGACAATGGAACCATTTGTTGGCACAGGGGCAGACCCAAGGTTCAATGCTACCAAAATGCACCAACAAAGCCCTAACTACCGGCCCTTTCAGCAACACCTGTGAAGCAAATGAAGTCTCACCTGAGGTAGAGGCAGGGGTGGTTGCAAGACTCAGGTGTCTGCAACCTTAGATGGGACACATATATGTGATTGTACTACTTAATAAAGCAATTAACATCTTCAGTTCCTCAATATGTAAAGAATATCCACTTCACTAATAAAACAGAGCATTGAAGCATTCACACTGATTTAATGTATTTAATCATTTAACATAGGTAAATAGATCAGATCAAGCAAATCAATAACTAAGCATATCCATATAGATCAAATCTAAGTTTCTCGCATATAATAAGCACAAAGCATAAGTAGATATATCTAAATACATCAAAGAACTTAGCAAATAACATCTGAATGCATCAAGACAGAGCACAAAGCAGCATAACAAAGTATGTATGTGGTTCACCCCCACCCTGGGGCTACATCCACCAACTCTTCTTCTTTATTGTCTTTTGTCAATCGATTACAAGCACAGAGCCTCAAAACCCTACTCCGCACAGGACAAAAGATCTGCGTAGCTCACTAGATCCTTCTTCCTTGCATTGCATCACTAAGCCTTCCACAATCTGCTACAAGGACCTACACTTAGCTCTGCAAGTCTCTTACAGTCATGCACAAGGAACTTACAAACTCTATTGGCACTTAGCATACATTCACATAACATAGATGCACCACTTTCCTTCTATCTAGCCTAAGCATCTATTTATATATTACAATTTAGGCCTAAACTTGGGTAGACCCATGGGCCGACATCCCATTCCCGTTACATATTCCCAAAAACCCAAAAAGGAGCCGAGATCCCATGATATCTTCCTTGTCTTGTGCTCCTCCTTCGACAGGCTGTTGAAGTCCCAAAATAGGTCAACATGACCAATAATCTACCAAAACTTGGTCAAGGGCCAATACTTTTCTTAGAATATTGCAGGGATGTTGTAACATAATTCCACTACTCATGGCTATAAATTTTGATATCCCTAGATGCATGGGAGAAACCAAAGTATTCCAAGTTTTGTGGAATAACAGGAAGATGTGGCGCAATGAGGTATGAAACTATGCGACACAACACATATGCTAAGAAAATGAAAGACAACATGATTATTTTTTTCATGTATATCCTAGAGATGCAGGAAAAGATTGCAAATACATGGAGAATTTCACCTAAAGTGGTGAAGGAACATGAGGGGATAACCAACTTTAAGGCATCCATAAATAATACATGGAGACAAGAAAGAAGAGACCCTAAAAAGACATGGCTCAAGATGCATTATTACATTACAAGAAAAGAAGTCAAATTGGTACTTGCGGAATGGCCAAATCAATGGAAGGTGCCAATAGTAGGGAAGAAAGGTACAAAGGGAAAGGAACGGTTAGAAGCTGCTATGGCGTAAAAATCTAGTGGCCCAGCTTCAAATACTCGAAAAGAATTTCATCGCAACAATCCTATAGGTGTTATCACATCAACAAAGAAAAAAAGAAAGAAGGAAACAATACCAAGAGCCTCAGTTCTAGGAACAAACAAAGAAGAGAGAACAAATGGAAAGGCACAGAAGAAAGATGGCACTTCAACTCAAGAGATATGACTTGAAGTATACCGGTGATCCGGATTATTTTCGGCATGAAATGAGAGCGGAGATATAATAAAGAAATGCAAAAAGATATTGCGTATATCCAGTAATATAACATAAATACATCAAAGATGAAACCATAAACATAGATATACAGTAATACATGATTTCTATTAATAAAATAAATGTACAGAGACTGTAAAAATACAGAGTGAAAGACTCGCTAGAATGGTGGCAGTTTATCTCTAAGAAGAGATGTGACGGCTACTCGCATTCGAAAGAAGATGATTAAAATGAGGCTCTAAAGGCATTTTTACAATAAACAGGAATGCCAAAATTCCTAGACATCCAAAAACCTAACCCTAGGAGATGAAGCGCCAAAAGTCATGTGGGCCCCGTTTGGGTAAGTTAGTACATCAACTTCCCGGGGTCGTAACTTTTGCATACGATCTTCGTTTTAGGAGTATGATAGCTCGTTGGAAAGGTATCATCGAGGAGATTCATTTTGGGGTCCCAATAATTACTTTATCTATAGTTGAAAACCTCGATCTAAAAAAAACCTTCATTTAGGCCCTCAAAATGGCCCCGAAAGTTAAAACCTGCTAAAAATAGTAAATTGCCAAAATTGCCAGAAAATTGTTTTGAGCCCGTCGGAAAAGGTGGGTGGCCACCGATATACACTTGGATCCATACTCCCTCCTTAGGAAGCAATGGTCTCCATTGTGTTGAGTTCCCGGGAGAGAGGGAAAAGCGTTTGCTAGATCTGCATCTAGGTGAGCTGCTTGTATTGCTAGAGACGTCGCGCTGCTTAGTTTGTGGAAGTCTGTCATGAACCTATTGAAGTTGAGGTTGTTCAACAAGTCTATCTACATGAGAGGAAGGTGTGCATAAGAAATCTTTGTGCTTTGCTGCAACCTTGTCGACCTGCTTCTATTGGATAGAAGGTACAGGGGGCGAGACTGTAGTGGTTGCAATGTCCTTCTGTTCCCCTTTTGAACAGATTGTGAAGAATTTGAATTTTGCAGTATGAGATACTACCTTGTGACACTTTTTAGGTGAAACAATAGTTGTAACTACCTCTGGTATTCGTTAGAGATGACCCCCCAAAGTAACAGTGACACTGCGGGGTCGATACTCATAAATAGCATGGTGCTTCCACATATATGGTTGGCCCAAGAGAACAATAGAGACATCCAGTGGGGAAACATCACATAATACCTCATCCTTGAAGGGATGGATGCCGTATGACAATCGAAATTTCTGGTTGACACGAAGATCTCATCCTTGGTGAAGCCAACCAATGTTCTATGGTTGCGGGTGTGGTGTTGTTGACAATCCCAGCTGTTTGACAACCTCTGCTGGGATGAGGTTCTTGTGGCTGCCGTTATCAACAATAAAATGCAGAGGGCTCCTCTTCACCCACATCTTTGAATGAAAAAATCACTCCCCCTCTTCAGGATCTTTTGGCTCTTCTGGTTGAATTGTTGCGGTCGCGACAATAGCAGTGGGGTCTGCGTCAATGATCTGTCCTTTACCAATATTTTTAGAATCAGATTCTGAATTAGGGTTTGGCTCCTTGTCTTTGATCTCAGCCACCAATGACTGTTTTGAGTGACATTCATCGGTGTTGTGCCAGGGGATTTTATGGAAATCACACCATTTTCCGGTGTCCTTCTTTGTCTTCCCGTGACCCTTCTTTTCCTGTGTCTTGGACTAGTTTTCGGGATACTGTTTGTTAGGGCCATATTTTTCATACTTTGGTTGTTGTGGATTTGCAGACTCGAATTCTCGTTTGTTCTGGTGCTTAAATTTCTACTCAATTTTAACAACATATCGATAAGAAGCACCAAGTGATGAGATGTCCATAAAATCTATTTCAGTCTGGATGTATCTGTGTAGAGCCCCGCGGTATTTCAGAACCAAATTTCGGTCGGAGTCTTTGATACCCAACTTGGTGCGCAAGGTATGGAAGGCATTAGTGAACTCCAAAACTGCTTGGCCCCTCTCTTGCCACAGCGTGGTCCATCTCATGTACTGGTCTTCGTAGTTTCCAACAGGGTAATATTGTTCCTTTACCACATCCATAAAAAAATCCCAAGTGAGATTGGCCCCATATATTCCATACTCCTCTGTGGAACTTTTCTCCCAGTAAGTTTCCCACCAATGTTTTACATGAGGGAGAGATTTAAGGAGTGCGAAGGTGATCTTTTCTTTGTCGGAAAAATTGTGAACAGAGAAATAGCCTTCTAGCAGAGTTAACCATTTTTCTAGGGCTTATGCATCTATCTATCCTTCAAATACAGGAATATCAAAATTAACTTGTACCTTGAAAGGTGAGGTGCCTCCAAAGTGGCTTCTTGATGAATATGCACCTGATCGTATCGGCAGACATTTAAGGATGTGGGCAAAATTCTACATCATTTCATCCCTCTGTCGCGTGAGAGCTTACTCTAGTAAGAGATTGATAGGATCGTTTGCTCCATCAATTTTTTTTTCTTCCGCCATTGAGGCTTTCTTGGGTGTGTGAGAGTGATTGTCTTCAAGAGAGACAAGCTCGAGACCCAAATTTCTATACTTGGACCTCATCAGGGACATGCATTGAAAAAAAGGATCAAGAGCAGCCTGCTCTAATACCACTGATCCAGATTATTTTCGGCACGAAATGAGAGAGAAGATATAATAAAGAAATGCACAGAGATGTGGCGTATATCTAGTAATATAACAAAAATATATTAGAGATGAAACCATAAACACAGAGATACAGTAAGACATGATTTCTATTAATGGAATAAATGTACAGAGATTGTAAAAATACAGAGTGAAAGAATTGCTAGAATGGTGGCAGTTTATCTCTGAGAAGAGATGTTACGGCTACTTGCATTCACAAGAAGATGATTACAATGAGGCTCTAAAGGCATTTTTACAATAAACAACAATTCCAAAATTCCTAGACATCCAAAAACCTAACCCTAGGAGATGAAGCGCCAAAAGTCATGTGGGCCCCGTTTGGGTAAGTTAGTACATCAACTTCTCGGGGTCGTAACTTTTGCATACAATCTTCGTTTTAGGTGTATGATAGCTCGTTGGAAAGGTATCGTCGAGGAGATTCATTTTGGGGGATGAATAATACCTTTAGATATCATTGATAACCTCAATCTCAAAAAAACACCTTCATTTAGGCCCTCAAAATGGCCTTGGAAGTTAAAACCTACTAAAAATAGTAAATTGCCAAAATTGCCAGAAAATTGTTTTGAGCCAGTCGGAAAAGGTGGGTGGCTACGGATATCCACTTGGATCAATCCTCCTTCCTTAGGAAGAAATGGTCTCCATTGTTGTGAGTTCCCGGGGGAGAGGGAAAAGCGTTTGCTGGATCTGCATCTGGGTGAGCTGCTTGTATTGTTGGAGATGTCGCGTTGCTTAGTTTGTGGAAGTCTGTTATGAACCTGTTGAAGTTGGCATTGTTCAAAAAGTCGAGCTACATGAGAGGAAGGTGTGCAGAAGGAATATTTGTGCTTTGTTGCAACCTTGTCGACTTGCTTCTGTTGGATAGAAGGTGTAGGGGGAGAGACTGTAGTGGTTGCAATGTCCTTATGTTCCCCTTTTGAACAGATTGTGAATAACCTGAATTTTGCAGTATGAGATACTACCTTGCGACAATTTTTAGGTGAAACAATAGTTGGAACTACCTCTAGTATTCTGTAGAGATGACCCCCCAAAGTAACAATGACACTACGGGGTCGAGACTCATAAATAACATGGTGCTTCCACATATATGGTTGGCCCAAGAGAACATCACAGACATACAGTGGGGAAAAATCACATAATACCTCGTCCTTGAAGGGCTGGATGTCATATGACAATCGACATTGCTGGCTCACACGAAGATCTGGTCCTTGGAAAAGCCACCCAATGTTGTATGGCTACGGGTGTGGTGTTGTCGACAATCCCAATTGTTTGATGACCTTTGTTGAGATGAGGTTCTTCTGGCTTCCGCTATCAACAATAAAATGCAGCGGGGTCGCCTTCACCCACATCTGTGAATGAAAAAGGCACTCTCGCTCTTCAAGATCTGTTGGTTCTTCTGGTTGAATTGTTGCGGTCGTGACAATAACAGTGGGGTCTGCGTCAATGATCTGTCCTTTACCAGTATTTTCATAATCAGATTTAGAATCAAAGTTCGGCTCCATGTCTTTGATCTCGACCACCAATGACTATTTTGAGCGACATTCATCGGTGTTGTGCAATGGGATTTTATGGAAATCACACCATTTTTCGGTGTCCTTCTTTGTCTTCCCGTGACCCTTCTTTTCCTGTGTGTTGGACTGGTTTTCGGGAGACTATTTTTTAGGGCCGTCTTTGTCATACTTTGGTTGTTGCAGATTTGCAGACCCGAATTCCCATTTGTTCTGGTGCTTAAATTTCTGCTCAATTTTAACAGCATATCGATAAGCAACACCAAGTGATGAGATGTCCAGAAAATCCATTTCAGTCTATATGTATCTATGTAGAGCCCCATGGTATTTCAGAACCAAATGTCGCTCAGAGTCTTTGATAACCAACTTGGTGTGCAAGGTATGGAAGGCATTAGTGAACTCCGAAACTACTTGGCCCCTCTCTTTCCACAGTGTGGTCCATCTCATGCACTGGTCTTCGTAGTTTCCAACAGGATAATATTGTTCCTTTACCGCATCCATAAAAAAATCCCAAGTGAGATTGACCCCATATATTCCAGAATCCTCTGTGGAACTTTGCTCCTAGTAAGTTTCCCACCAATGTTTGACATGAGGGAGAGATTTAAGGAGTGCGAAGGTGATCTTTTATTTGTCGGAAAAATTGTGAACAGAGAAATAACCTTCTAGCAGAGTTAACCATTTTTCTAGGGCTTCTGCATCTATCTGT
>SNQJ01S0166076.1:9649-21019 GCA_010110895.2 Picea sitchensis | reverse complement strand
AATAATGAGTGCCTATGTGATATTAGGTTGGATATCATGTATGTTGAAAGGCCAATGAGCCTAGCAATGTAAATCGTAATCACATTCAAATATATTAATAAAATACATCATTGTTGCAGACCAAGTCAAACAAGAGAATATGAGGGGCTAGGATTTCACAAGGGGAAAGGGGGCTAAGGCTTAAAGAAAGGGGCTAAGTCAATGGGGCTTAAGACCAAAAATATAATAATGTATTCCTAAGTCCTAAGTCTTAAATTATAATTTCATCCTAATTTCTCAAGTGGGAGAACGGGTTTCCAAGTGGTGGGTGAGTATTTCTTTGGGTGCCACTTGTCAAAAGAGAACATGGATATTTAAACTTGGTTTTTAGTGGAAAAATCATTCATTCCATCATTCTTGGTCATTCTTACCATTGTGTGTGGGGTGTGAGTTGAGGAGCCACGGTAACCTTGTTACCTTGTGAACCTTATGAATCCTAGGTGGATTTGGGTGTACAATTCTCCTTGGTTTGCCTTAGGGAAGGTTGGAGCCCTGGAGGGAGAATTGTTTGGAATAAGTTTCCCTATATGTGAGGCTTGAAGGGTACCTAGAGAATCATGAGTGTAGCTAGAGTTCCTACAATGATAGTGTTTTGAGACTTCTTGGTTTCCCTATGTTGGATCCTTGGAAGGGGAGTGGGACAACCCAAGGGACCCCGGTGCATAGAAGAAGGTAAACTTCCTTGAGTTGTGCGGGATGATGGGGAATGCAATCCTATAGGTTGGAACTGCTATTAGAGTTGGTACCTTTGCCTAGACGTTGTTGTGTTTACTGTTAGACCATAGTTGGCTTAGGTAGCCTTTTCCCTGGTGGAGTCAAAGCCCTATCTCGGGGGTGAATATCTATTGAGAGTTCTAGAACAATAGTGTCTATGGATGGGCGGAATGTCTAAGGTCTACAACGAGTTGGAAATTTCATAAAAAGATAAGAGTTAATTATGTTTTATGCTTTTTATGTTGCGCAATATGTATTTTATGTGCTTAATTATGATATTGTTGTACACATTATATTTATCAATGTTATTATGTGATATGCATAAATTATGCATGGAAATTACATGTTGTTAGGACTGCATGAGTGTTCATATGCATGGAATAATATTACAGATTGGTATCAGAGCCCTATTGGGAATAATTGATAAATGATGTCAGAGTTTTAATGAGCGGGGAAAAAGGAATTTTGAAATTTTGTATTGACAAAAGTTGGATTTCATGACATATGCCCAAAAGTAAGTCTAGGGTGTGTTACATCAAGAGACCCATTGCTTTATCCATGCACTCAACAACTTTCAAACCATGATTTCTAATGGAGGTTCCATGAACTGTGGGGGTCATTGTGAAAATGTGCACCTACAAATTGGTGATTATTCTTTGAAATCCCACATGTTTTCGATTGACATGGGGGTTGCAAAATTGTCCTGGGTGTTTAATGATTATGCACTCTAGGCTCCATCACCATGGATTTCAAATAATTATGCATTGCTACAAGTTCCAATTCCTTACAGCAGGTTCTCGTGAGATTGTCAATTCACACCAAATGGAAAAACTCCTCAAAAAGGGTCATTCTAGCATTATTTCTCAGTTCCATGCCATTCAAGACATTAAGACTCCATCCCCAACCATTCATCCATAAATGCAACTTATCCTCTCTAAACACCACTCAGTTTTTGAAAACCCCAAAGGCCTCCCACCTTCCCATGGTCCCCATGATCATTCCATCCCACTTATACTTGGTAGTCTTCCAACAATGTTTAATGTTATCACCACCCATTCGCTTAGAAAAATGAAATTGAAAAAGTTTTTCAAGAATTGTTAGTTGTGGGTGTCATCCGCCCTAGTACCAACCCCTATTCATCTCCTATGGTTATGGTATTAAAAAAAGAAGGTACTTGGCACATGTGCCTTGATTTTTGGGCTCTCAATAAAATTACCACCAAAGGTAAATTTCCCAATCCTATCATTGATGACCTTTTGGATGAACTGAAGGGTGCTCAATTCTTTCCCAAACTCGATTTGTGTTTTGTCTATCACTAGATTCATATCAAGGAGGATAATATTCCCAAGACTTTGTTTCATACTTATGAATGCCATTATGAGTTCTTGGTCATGTCCTTTGGCCTATGTAATGCACCCTCCACTTTCCAAAGTCTCACGAATCACATCTTTTGACCCTTTCTCCATCATTTTGTCCTTGTATTCGTTGATGAAATCCTCATTTATAGTAAAACTTGGCAAACCCATATTTCCCATGTGGACCAGGGCTTACACCTACTTTCGTAGCATCAACGCTTTCTCAAAAGTTCCAAATGTGACTTTGGGGCCTCTGAAGTCAAATATTTGGGCCATATTGTTGGTAAGGAGGGTGTCTGAGTAGATCCCATGAAAATCAAAGCTATGAAGGATTGGCCCTGCCCTAAAAATCTTAAAATTTTGTCCAAAATTGTGGAAAAATTGCAACTCCGCTCACTATCCTCCTTAATAAAAATGCTTTCAGTTGGAATGCAATCATTGATAAAGATGTATGAGCTTTAGAAGAGGTTATGTGTACAAGTCTAGTACTGTCTCTTCTTGACGTCACAAAGAGTTTTTTTTTGGAGTGTGACACCTCAAGGAAAGATATTGGTGTAGTTCTCATGCAAGAAGGAAAACCCTTGGCCTTTACTAGTAAACAACTTTTTGAGCGACACTTGGAAAATCCACATATGAGAAGGAATGTTGGCTATTTTGCATGAGATGAATATCTGACGTCCTTAATTGCTTGGGAAATGCTTCCAAAATAAATTTGATCACCATAGCCTCAAATATTTTTTGGAACATTGGATTTCATTCCCTAAGAAACAAAAGTGGTTGACCAAAATGTTTGTCTATGATTATGAGATCATTTACAAGAACAGAAAAGAGAATGTGGTAGTTGATGCAATTTCCAAGAAACATGAAGAAGAAGGGTCCTTGTTTTCACTATCCTTCATTTTAGTTGATTGGTTGAGGGAAGGTCCTCATGAATGGTTCCAAGATCCTAAAATTTCTATCCTGATCCAAAAACCACAACAAGATATTAATGCATCTCTAGGTTACACTTGGAAAAATGAGGAGCTCTTCTATAAAGGCCACCTATATTTAAGAAAATAGACCTACTTTAAATCCATGGTGCTCTCTAAACTCCATGTCTTTCCAACAACATGACATTTTGGCTTTGGTAAAGCCTATGAATGGATCAAACATTCTTTTTTTGGGAAGGCATGAAGCAGGACATACACACTTTTATGGAAGAATTCGATACTTTCCAATGCAACAAGAGAGAAATAATGAAATATCTAGGAACACTACAACATCTCCCCATCCCACCCACTATATGGATAGATATATCTATGGATTTCATCATCAGATTACCCAAATATGGAAATAAATCAGTCATCGTGGTTGTGGTTCATCGAATTTCTAAATATGCTTATTTATGTGCCCTCCAACACCCATTTAAATCTTCCACAATGGCTTAAGTTTTCATGGAAAATATCCTCAAACTACATGTAATTCCACAATCTATTGTCTCAGACCGTAATTTGACTTTCACAAGTAACTTCTGGAAAGAATTGTTCAATCTCCCAGGGCACCTAATTGCATCTCAAAATTTCCTATAGTCCCTATACTGATGGTCAAACCAAAGTTTTCAACAAGTTATTGGAAGCTCATTTGTGGTGCTTTACATCTAAACAGTAATACCAATGGGTTCAATGGTTGCCTCTTGTTGAATGGTGGTACAATACAACTTACCATAGTGTCATTTTCATGACTTCCTTTGAGGTGGTCTATGGTAAAAATCCCCCCTCTATATTATGTTACCTTCTTGGTGTCTCCAAAGTCCAGGAGGTGGACAAAGCCCTTATAGTTCATGCTTACATTATACACATTCTCAAAGACAATTTGGTCATGGGTCAAAATCGAATGAAGCAAAAAGATGACCAATTTCATTCCAAATGTCATTTTGTTGAAGGGGGTCAAATGTTTCTTCATCTACAACCATATAAGAAAATTTCTTTCAAAGAAAACCACTTCCGGAAGTTTTATCTAAAGTTTTATAGCCCATATACAATCATCAAGGACATTGGGTTCATGGCTTACAAATTATCCCTTCCCATTCACTCTAAGTTCCATCCAATTTTTCATGTCTCCTACTTAAAGGAAGTGATTGGATCCAAGTGCTATATTCAAACTAGTCTCCCCAAATTGGATGAAGAAGGTTTAATTTGGTTGCAGCCACTATTCGTCTTGTGCCAATGCAAGTGTCCTCTCCGTCAACATACCATTCGTGAATTTTTAATACAGTAGAAGGATACACAACCCGAGGATGCCACATGGGATCCAACCACCATTTTGCAGTAATTCCCACATCTCTAGCCTTTAGGACAAGGTTTCTATTTAAGGGGGAGGGAATTTTAGGTTCCTAACCTCCCTAACCCCTCAAGTATATAGAATACTATGTATTTCTATGTAATAAGGGCCATCATTAGTAAATAAGGCCTATTTAATAATGTGAATAGAACTATTATAGGAAGACTTACTAGAAGGTTCCGCCTATAGAAAGTTCCTCCTCTAGAATGTTCTTAAGGAGATAGAAGTAGTATATATAGAGCTAGAAAGAATTTTAAAACTTGTCTTGTTGAATCATTTGTAATCTGAGATCTACTTTAGTGGAGGTTTCCTCCTCAAATAGACAAGTGAATAGTGTTTTCTATTAATAAAGGTATCATATTTTGAACAATATTTCCATTTCGTACCTTACATGTAAACGTTGGATCTCATCTTCATGGTTGTAAAATCCTTGGGCATCATCCATGTCTCTAGTCCTCATATAGGAACTTAATATGTTTTTCATGTACCTCTAATTATGAAAAAATGTGCATGCAACAATTATTATTAGAATTGTGCATATTGTAAAATTGTCATTAATTAAGCTGCAATCCCTTCTTTGCCTCGACTTTCTAATGAACAATAATAAACTAATCAAAATTCTGAGCTTTCAAATATATTCCTTTCTGAAATATCTTTCTGATGTTTGTACTTATGTCTCAATCTGATTTCTAAGCTGAAAGTTATAGCTCTCTGAAATCAATAATTTTATCCCTTTTTCCACTTGCTTCACTAGTACCCATGAATTCAAAGGTTAACTCCTACCTCTTGTAGATGAAAGTCTGTCGAGAACAAAAAAAAGCTATATTTTGCACTGATAGTATTCCAAATTGTGAATACACAACAACTCTTTGATTTAGGATCTACTACTTCATCCAACTACTGCATCAATCTAGATTTTGTAACTTTGTCCTTTTGCATTTCCTCCGAACTTGGAATTTTTAGCAGAAAATGGTTATCTCCCACATATTTTTGTAAATTTTTGAACTTTGATTGTATATATGTATATACTACAGTGAGGAAAGTGCATAAATAAGGGGGAGGGGAATGTAATACCCCTAGGCCAAACCCCAATTGAAATGTAATTATAGTTGTGCACAGAGGTTGGTGATCCAAGAACTTTTTGTGCCAGTGAACCTATTTTGTATTATGTAATTTCACTCTGAATTTAATGAAAAAGCATCATTGTTGCAAACCATCCCAACAGAAATATTACGGGGGGATAAACTCCACTAGATAAGAAAGGGATCTAAAGGTTTAGGAAGGGATCTAAGATATGGGGCTTAAACCAAGGAAATATTAATAAAGTATTTTCAACAAAGGAAAAAGGGAACGAACATGATTTTTGTCCTAAGTCTTTGGAAAAGGGGAATGAATCACCAAGTGGTTCAAAAGGAAGTTTGAGAAGTGACAAGTGGCACTTCATGAGAATGCAAATAAAATAGCAAACCTTAGTGCATTTTCCCATTCATTCAATCATTCAATCATGTTGTCCTACTCTCCATCATTCATACAATCTCACTGTTGCTATTGTACATACTTGCTTCCATCCCCATTTTTGCTTGAGTACGCTTGAAGCGGGATTTGTTGGGAATTAAGATGAAGAAACAGGTTGTTAGGCCGCCCATGTGCATTTCTCTCTAGGCGAGAGAAGTGTTGTTGAAGAAGCGGGTTTTTAGACCCATGTGCATTCTCTCTAGGTGAGAGAATTGTCATGAATTTGATTCCAGAAGATGCCAAGCTGCAGCTATATAACTCTGAGATTTACTGACTAGATTATTATTGAAGACTAGAAGGCAAGTGGGGTAGTGAAAGGGGCACACTCCATGGGTGGGACAAGCATGTGGGGAAATTAGATACTGTAGGCTGGTTGATAAAACTTGGCACCTAAAATATGATCATTGTTGTTGAGAGAGCTTGTCTGGATAGGTTTTCCTTGCCAAGTGGAGTTTAAGCCCCAGCTTGAGGGTGACCTGTTGTTAGTTTGTGGGCAACAGAGTCTAAGGATGGGAGGAAATTTGAAGGTCTACATGTGTTTGGTGGCTATTTATATCAGATAAGTGTCCACCATGTGTTAGTTTAATTTACATTTGAATGAATATATAATCTTGTGTTGGTTATTTACTGTGTTATTCATATTTTAGTATGTTGCTGCTAGAATCATACAGGAACTATAAATATGAATTATTTTCACACATATTGTTGTTGAATTTACACTTAGACTTTAATAGAAATGGGAATTATGTGGTTGTTTTTATGGGGTTCCATTCTTGTAAATATTCCTTGAATATTTGCTGCCATAATTGTACAGAGATGTATATTATTGTGGATCTGCATTATTTTTGTGAGTTTACTTGGAGTTCAACTCTCAAAATTGACGTGGTCTAGCGATTTCGAGACTGGAAATGTTTGTTTTCTTGTATGGATAGCTCGTGGGATGAAATTCCCCAAGTGAGCGACGAGGAGTAAATAACTTAGAGTTTTCTTATGATAAGTGAGGGTTCTCTAAGGATAAGTATAGCCTGAGAAGAAATCGATAGGTATTCTTGGTGGTGAAGTCCCATTTCAGAATGATAGCCAAGGAAAAATTCTGATAAGACCTCGAAAAATCGACTAAGTCCTGAAGAAAACTAATAAACCTATGAAATCTTGTGCTTTACCTCAGAAACAATCATCGTCGTCGATTTCAGCATAGCGAATCAATCGTGATCGTTAATCATTGTGGTACTGTTAGAGTATTCCATGGTTGGTATAGGATGAGACTTTGAATTTACTAGAGTCGTCGATCCATTGGAGAATATTTCAGAGTAATCACAACCACTGATCGACGTGGAAACCATTATACGTGATGGAGAGGAAGGGTGACATAATTTTGATGTCACGCTGATGGAAAGATCCTGCATGTATGAGGACGACATGTGGTGTCCTGTAAATGGTTGAGGTAATAAGGGTGTTGTGCATATGTTATCATTGATGTCAAAATGATCATGGACATAGTCAGTTATAGTGCAATAAAGGACAAAGGAAGTTGTGAAAGCATGAAAATAGAAGTGCACAGAAGGATCGAAGGATGAAAGTATCAATGACGTAGAAAAGGATAAATGGCATAGAAGGTATGGCACAAAGTATGTCAAACAAACAGAGGAAGTTGTGAAAGGATAAAAATAGAGTGTGCACAGAACAACATGATGACCTACAACGTTGTTCATAAATGAAGTGCAACGAAGTGAATTGTGACAAATATCCTTGTTCGCGATTGCGGATTGGCTTAGAGGATGTTGGTGTTGCAGTGCGATGATGGATGTGCAATGATCGTATGTTCCTTCAACAAGTGCAATGAATGGCACAGTAGAATGTGACGAGACGAAACTCGTGTGACAAGCGATTGAGTAGACTACGATAGAATGAGTGGAAGTTCAACAGTTGAGGGAACGAGTCACTAGGGGCACTTACATTTTGATGGGGTGATTTGGTGAGTGCTCTTCAAGACAAGTGCAATAGGATGAAGACTCGTGACTTGAGTCTTTCACTCTGGTTCTATCTGTGTAGTGGTCGCTCTGTAGACGAGAATGTGAATTGTTGTGTCAGTCTTCAGGAGATGCTCTAATGATCTAGAGCTCAGGTCGTAGGAATATTTGGTCCATTTGATTTGGTCAAATAATTTCTACAACATAATTGTCTTGCATAACATACTTCATTTAGACAAAAGTGTAGCTAATAGGACTTTGATCTAGTGAAGATTTGTCCATAATATAACTGTCATGCATCCACATAATTTATTTAGACAAAATTGTAACTAATAGGATTTTGATGTGGTCAAGGTTTTTCCACAATGTAACCATTATGTGTCCACTTATAGGAAGGTGAAATCGGGAAAAAATATTATAAACATGGATGTATTCTGATCTAGAAGTGTGGCTAAATCAGAGGAAAGAAGGTATTGTAATTATTCAAAGGAATTGAACTATAGATTTGTCAGTTCGTGTTGAAGAAGTTTAGTGATGTAACAAAATTTTCTGAATTAAGGGTGGCGGGATGGTGTTAGCGTGAGTTGAATCTCACTATGGATTGGAGTCCTCATCATTTGTAACAATTTGGTGCCTAAGAGGATTGGTGTCCTCATAATTGGCAACTTTGGACATAAGGTTGTGAGTTGCAGAATTTTTAGATATAACAGAAATATAGGAATGAGATTCAACAAACCTAAAATGGCTATGGTTCAAAATTCTTTCAATATTTCCCTCTCCCCTTTACAGAATGACCTTGAGTGCCAAATATGCAATAATTTTGGACACAAGGAAAGTGAATGAAAAATAAATTTGTTGTCTATCCTTAAGCAAGACATACAAGAATATTCTACCAAGGTTTGGAGGAAGAAAAATAAAAACAAAGAAAATTGTGAACTAGCTCTATATGCCAAAAATCAAGAAAATCAATAGTATATTGATAGTGGATTCTCCAAGCACATGACATGAGACAAGAGTAAGTTTTAATTCCTAATTGAATAAAAATGTGGTAATGTTACTTTTGGAAAAATGTTCCAACTAGAATTAGAGGAAAAGGAATCGTTGTACTAGATGAAGATAAGAAGGGAAATACTAAAGCACATAATTTGTTGTATGTAGATGGTCTAAAACATAACTTGTTGAGTGTAATTCAAATGTCTAATTAAGGACACAATGTTCTCTTTCATTCAAAAGGCTGTAAAGTAATGAATGTGAATACATGGAAGATTATTGTAAAGGCAATTAGAACTTTAGGGAATGTGTATGTTTTAGAAGAAGGCAAAGAAAAAAAATTATTGGTAAAATTGATGAGAGTTGTATTTGGCACAAAAGAATAATTCATCTTATTTTTAATCATCTTGCTAAGCTAGGAAGAAAAGATGTTGTGAGAGATATGCCTAAAATTTCCAAACCTAAGAATATTGTCTTCAAGCCATATCGGTTTGGAAAGCAGTCAAGAATTCAATTCAAGGAAAGAGAACACTCCAACACATGACCTCTTGAGATGAATCATACAGATATTTGTGGACCTACTAGTAAACAATCACCTCGACATGAAAGATATTTTTTTTTTGTTTATTGATGACTATACTAGAATGACTTGGGTTAGATTGTTGAAACATAAATTTGAGGCTTTTGAAAAAATTAAAATCTTCAAAGCACAGGTAGAAAATGAAATGGATTTAAAAATAAAGTTCCTAATATCAGACAGAGGAGGAGAATTGACATCTGATGAATTCAATAGTTATTGTGAAAATCATGAGATCAAGAGATAGTTTTCTATTGCCATAACCCCTCAGTAGAATTTAGTAGAAAGAATGAACATAACGTTTCAAGATATGGACAGGGCCATGCTTGATGAATCAGAAGTACCAAAAAACTTTTGTGGAGAAGTTGTTCAAACTGTTGTAAACATTCTCAATAAAGGACACATAAGAGTGAACAACAATCAAACCCCTTATGAGCTATGGCATGGAAAACCAACATCAATAAAGCACTTCAAGATTTTTGGAAGAAAATGCTACATCAAAACAAATGAATACAACTTAGGTAAGTTTGATTCTAGAGTTGATGAGGGTATCTTGTTAGGATACTCCTATAGAAGTAAGGGATACAAGTGTTATAAAAACAAACTCCACAAGATAGTTGAGAGTATAGATGTAAAGGTATATGAAATACCATTTCATCCATTGAGACATCAACATCATGATGACTCATATGAATAACCAATCAACAATGAACCACAAGATGACTAAATGAATGAGCATCAAGAATCAAATTATCCAGAGGAATATGAGCGAATGGAAACACCACAGCCAAAGACCCCATAAAGGTATGTTCAAAAACATCATCTAGAAAGTCAAATTCTTGGAAACAAGGAAGCAGGTGTACAAACTAGAAGAAAACTTACAGATACATCTAGTTCTACAAATTTTGCGCTATTTTCTATGATTGAACCCCAAAATTTTGTGCAAGCAAGCCAAGATGACCATTGGGTCAAAGCCATGAATAAAGAACTAGGCCAAATAGAGAAAAATAAGAGTTGGGAACTTGTCCCAAGACCAAATGACAAGAATGTAATTGGAACTAAATGGGTATACAGAAACAAGTTATATGAAGATGGACAAATAGTCAAAAACAAGGCCAGATTGGTATGCAAAGGGTATGCTCAAGTTGAAGGAGTGGACTTTGAAGAAACTTTTTCCCTTGTTGCAAGAATTGAAGCTATTAGGATGGTTTTGGCTTTTGCATGCTATAGAAAATTCAAAGTACTAGATGGATGTCAAATCAACATTTTTAAATGGTGACCTTGAGGTAGAAGTTTAAGTGGAGCAACCAGAAGGTTTTCTACTAACTGCCAAAAAGGAATATGTTTTTCAATTAAATAAATCCATGTATGGGCTAAAACAAGATCCAAGAGCTTGGTATTATCGATTAGATAGGTATTTGCATCAGCAAGGATTAAAAAATGGAACTGTTGATAGAAAAGTATACATCAAGACTGAAGGTAATGATCTGTTAATTATTGTAGTGTATGTTGATGATATTATTTTTGGAAGTAACATTGAATTAATGAGTAAGAATTTTGCAGCTGCAATG
This sequence comes from Picea sitchensis, assembly GCA_010110895.2. Lineage (NCBI taxonomy): Eukaryota > Viridiplantae > Streptophyta > Pinopsida > Pinales > Pinaceae > Picea > Picea sitchensis. Next base: position 9,969 of record SNQJ01S0166076.1, on the reverse strand, counting down.
TAGCAAGCGTTTGAAATGTCCATGTTAGGAGAATTCTCCTTCTTTCTTGGCTTACATATTCATCCATCAGAACAGGGAATTTTCATTTCTCAAGGTAAATATCTCAAGGAAATATTGAGGCAAGTTTGGTCATTTTGCATCTAAATTTATGTTAAGCCCTAATATTGGCTCATTACCCCTTAATTGGGGCATATTATATTAGTAATGTTATTTTATTTATGTCGGCTTTAGGCCATTAGTTGTAATTATACCTCCTAGTCTCCTATATATACCAAGGAGACATTTTCATTTTGAATCATCTTGTACTTGAACATTTAAGT
>SNQJ01S0166073.1:2084-21020 GCA_010110895.2 Picea sitchensis | reverse complement strand
TTTTTTTGTTTTTTTGTGATGGCTGCAGGACCGAAGAGTTCATAGGGTATTCAGATGAATATTTCTTCTCAAAACCTGAAAGAAATTCTTGAATCTTTCAAAACTCAATTGTTTCACACATTGAATGACAGATTGGATGCATTTGTACATGGCCTCATAGACAGTCTTACAAACAACATCAATGATAGTTTTCATAGTATTCAATATTCATTAAATAACATGCAATAGAGATTTCTTATGGAGGGCCTCAGGGATGAATATAATCAAGAAATATATGCTTGGTATGATTTTGAGGCCGATTGTGATGATTAATATATGGATAGTTGTCATTTCTGGGATACCAACCACTTTCATATTTTATTTGATGACTCTGATCCACCTTCTGTAGAGAGCATCAATGTGAAAAATTGAGAGCCAATGATTATTACCAATGCCCATCCTGCATATTCTACAATGGTATTATTTCTTCCAGATTCTGCTACGACCATTTTCAATTATGTGGATAGATCTTCTTATTTGGATCCACATGATAGGTATCAGTCTTTGGAGCATCATTTGGAGTTGGTTATTGGGTTCCAAAATTTTCCACGGGGAGTTCACATGAGCACTTGGACATGGAACCCGGGCTTACAATGGTGGTCAAACTACATCAACATGGTAGATTTCCTTTCTACATGGGACCTTGGTTCTCCAGTCTTCTTCAGCATTATGGTCTACAATTATCCATGGGACCCTGGTATATGGTTGTATATCAAGCATTGAGGACAATGTTTTAATAAAGGGGATGAAATGTAAGGTAGCTAGAGAAGTAGTGGAGGGGGCCCAGAGGGCCCATAGTGATAATAGTGGAGGTCATTCAATGTAAGGTGGACTAAGTCCACTATATTATTAAATAAGACACACTATAGTAGTTAGATATAATAAATGGGTAATTAGGTATAATAAATGTAAGAGTACTTCTTGATAGTAATAAACAAGATTTTGCATATTGTTTTTATATATGCATTTATGTATTTGTGATCTAAATGTAGATAGCTGGAGAGGTAGTTGGGGGGCCCAGAGGGCCCATAGTGATAATAGTGGAGTTTATTCAATGTAAGGTGGACTAGGTCCACTATATTATTAAATAAGGTCCATTATGGCAGTTAGATATAATAAATGAGTAATTAGATATAATAAATGTAAGATGACTTCTTAGAAGGTTCTACTTCTATAAAGATTCCTCCTCTAGAATGTTCTTAGGTGATGATAGCACTATATAAAGGGGTTCAAGCAATGTAATGAGATATGAAGAGAAATATTGTATTTGGAGCAGTAACTCAATATGAGGATGCCCCCTCGAAGAGGCAAGTGAACAGGAGAGGATCCCTTCCATAATATGATCCATTGTACGGTGTTGCTCTACCTCAAGGGTTTTAATATAATAAAGTGGTGGTTTTATATATGGTTTCATATACCTTGTGTGGTGATTGTATTTAGATAACTTTGGATCTATTGTGATATTTTTTATTCAGGTATTTGGTTCTTAACAAGTAGTATCAGAGCACTTTCCTTGGCAGACATTGTGGACAAATATTTTTTATTTTTGCATATTTTTTTTTCGGAGAAGAAAAAAGAGGACCACGACATTCCAGAACTTTTTGGTATATTTATATGCAAAATGTGCATAAACAGGTTGTATATCTGAGTTCCTCTCATAAAAACACCCAAGTTGCAAAAAAAAATCGTCCGAAACGGAGTCCAGAAGGTTAAGATATTGAAGTTTTAAAATCTGTAATTTTTTAGGGTTTTTTCCACGAACGATGGCGTGATTTGTTTTTATTTCTGTAGCAGTTGGAGGCCAAGTTTTTTCAAACAAATTACATATCTGAGTTCCTCTCACAATTTCACCCAATTTCAAAAAAAAAAATCAGCCGAAACAGAGTCTGGGAAGTGAAGTTATGAGCATTTTAAATTCAACAGTTTTTTAGGGTTTTTTTTTCAGAAAAAACCGCGATTTTCTGTTGTAACTTATTGCTCTATTTTTTTGGGTTTTTTCGTGACGGCTGCGGGACCAAAGAGTTCATAGGGTGCTTAAATGACTATTTTTTCTCAAAACCTCAAGGAAATTCTTGAAGCATTCAAATCTTAATTGTATAACACATTGTGTGATACATTGCATGACAAATTTAATGACCTTGCAGATGGCCTCAATAATAGTCTTCGTAGTTCATTGGATATCATGCATGAAAGGTTTATTATGGAAGACATCAAGAATGAATATAATCAAGAAATATATGCTTGATATGATTTTAAGGACGATTGTAATGATTGGTATATGGATAGTTGTCATTTCTGGGATGACAACCACTTCCATATTTTATTTGATGACTCTACTTTACTTTCTGTAGAGAACATCAATGTTCCACATCAGGAGCTAGTTACCAGCGTTCAATCTGCATATTCTACAGTGGTATTATTCCTTTCAGATTCTACTATGACCATTTTCCACTATGTGAATGGATCTCCTTATATGGATCCACATGATAGGTGTCAGTCTTTGGAGCATCATTTGGAGTTGGTTATTGGGTTCCAAAATCTTCCACGGGGAGTTCACATGAGCATTTGGACATAGGACTCGAGCTTACAATGGTGGTTGGACTACTTCAGCATGGTGGATTTCTTTTCTACATGGGACCTTGGTTCTTCAGTCTTCTTCAACATTATGGTCCATAATTATCCATGGGACCCTGGTATATGGTTGTATATCAAGCGTTGATGACAACGCTTTCATAAGAGGGATGAGATGTAAGGTAGCTAGAGAGGTAGTGGGGGGGCCCAGGGGGCCCATAGTGATAATAATGGAGGTCATTCAATGTAAGTTAGACTATGTTCACTATATTATTAAATAAGGCCCACTATAGTAGTTAGATATAATAAATGTAAGAGGACTTCTTATAATGTTTTACTTCTAGAAGATTTCTCCTATAGAATGTTCTTAGGTGATGGTAGCACTATATAAAGGGATTCAAGCAATGTAATGAGACATGAAGATAAGTATTGTATTTTGGAGTTGAAACTCATAAGGAGGATGCCCCCTCGAAGAGGCAAGTGAACATGAGAGGATCCCTTCCATAATAGGATCCATTGTATGGTGTTTTCCTACCTGAAGGGTTTGATAATAATAAAGTTGTGTTTTTCTATATTGTTCTTCTATATATCTTGTGGTGATTTTGTATTCAGTCTTTGGTTCTTAACAAGTGGTATCAGAGCACTTTCCTTGGACAGACATTGTGGACAAATATCTATTATTTTTATAGATTTTTTTTTTCAGAGAAGAAAAAGAAGGCCACGACATTTCAGAAAATTTCAGTATATTTTTGTGAAAAATTTGCAGAAACAGGTTGTGGCCCTGAGTTCCTCTTAGAAAAACACATAAGTTGAAAATTTTTTTTTGTCCGAAACGAAGTCCGGGAAGTCAAGATATTGTCTAACAATATTTTTTCAAATTCTCCATTGGAGAGTGTCATCATCTCCTTATAATCAAGTGATTTCCACTAAATTGCATCACCTTGCAATTTGAGATCTACCCAATGGGGTCAAGTATATTCCCATGCTGAATTTATTTTTTTAATGAATGATTCAATACTAGGACTATCACATTTTCCTGTAAAATATATCTTATTATGAAAAAATCCAAAAAATATAACAATAAGTTACGGCAAAAAATCACGGCATTTTTCGGAAAAACCCTGAAAAACTGCTGAATTTAAAATGATCATAACTTCACTTCCCGGACTCTGTTTCGGCTGATTTTTTATTTGAAATTAGGTGAAATTGTGAAAGAAACTCAGATATGTAATTTATTTGGGCAAATTCGGCCTCTAGATGCTACATAAATAAAAAACAAATCACGCTGTCGTCCGCAGAAAAAACATTGAAAAATTGCAGATTTTAAAACTTCAATATCTTGAGTTCTCGGACTCCGTTTCGGACAATTTTTTTTTTTTAAATTGGGTGTTTTTATGAGAGGAACTCATATCTACAAATCGTTTTTTCAATTTTTTCAAAAAAATATACTGAACGATTCGAGAATTTCGCGGCCCTCTTTTTCTTTTTCGAAAAAAAAACTGCAAAAATAAAAAATATTTGCCCACAATATCTGCCAAGAAAAGTGCTTTGATACCAATTGTTAAGAACCCAATACTAAATACAAAAGCACCACAAGAGATATAGAAGAACAATATAGAAAACCACAACTTTATTGCAAAAACCCTGGAGGGAGGGTAACATCGTACAATGGATCCTATTATGGAAGAGATCCTCTCCTGTTCACTTGTCTCTTCGAGGGGGCTTCCTCTTAATGAGCTACTGCTCCAAATACAATACTTCTCTTCATGTCTCATTACATTGCTTGAACCCCTTTATATAGTGCTACCATCACCTAAGAACATTCTAGAGGATGAATCTTTTAGAAGTAGAACCTTCTAAGAAATCTTCTTACATTTATTATATCTAATTACCCATTTATTATATCTAACTACCATAGTGGACCTTATTTAATAATATAGTGGAGAGGGGGCTTCCTCTTAATGAGCTAATGCCTCCAAATACAATACTTCTCTCTTCTCATGTCTCATTACATTGCTTGAACCCTTTATATAGTAAAGCAACATCACCTGGCAACATTCTAGAGGGGATGGACCTTAGAAGTAGAACCTTCTAAGAAATCTTCACATTTATTATACTAATTACCCATTTATTATATCTAACTACCATAGTGGACCCATTTATCAATATAGTTGACCTAGTCCACCTACATTGAATGACCTCCACTATTATCACTATGGTCCCTCCTCCCCCACTTAGTTGTTTTGGGTGTTTTTCTAGAGGAACTCATATCTACAGTTTATTTCGACAGTAATTTAAATATACCTAAACTTCGAGAATAATGCTAAATAATCTTTTTTTTCTCTTCCTAAAAAAAAATCTCAAAAATAAAAATATTTGCCCACAATATTCAACAAGAAAAGTGCTCGGATCGTAATTGTTAAGAACCAAAGACCAATACAAAAATATCTCAATAGATCCAAAGATCAATACAATTACCACAAGATATATGAAACCATATGAAAACCACAACTTTATTATAGAAACCCTTGAGGTAGGGAAATACCGTACAATGGATCTTATTATGGAAGAGATCCTCTCCTGTTATATTACTTGTTATTAAATGAACACATTGATATTTTTATATTTGTTGATCTATCTTGGTTCTTAACAAGTGGCATCAAAGCACTTTCATCAAGTATACATTGTGGGCAAATATTTTTATTTTGAGAAGAAAAAGAGGACCATGCATTACTCGAAGTTTTCAAGTATATTTGCAAAATTTACAGAAAAAGGTTGTAAATCCAAGTCCCTCTCTAAACACCTAAGTTGAAAACAAGTCATCCCAAAATCCGAGTCCCAGAAGTCAAGATATTGAAGTTTTAAAATCAAGAATTTTCACAGATTTTTTCCATGGACGGCGGTGATAATTTTTTTATTTTTGTAGCATCCGTGGTTGAATTCTGCCCAAATAAATACAGACTGAGTTCTTCTCATAACTTCACCCAATTTCAAAAACAAAATCATCCAAACGGAGTCCTGAAAGTGAATTTATGAGCATTTTTCGTTTAGGGTTTTCTAGAAAACCCCATGAGTTTGCTGTAACTTATTGGGTCTATTTTGTTTTTTTTTCATGATGCTTGAGGACCAAGAGTTCATAGGGTGGCTCCATGATATTTCTTTGTCAAAACCCTAAAGAAATTTGAATCATTAAAAGCCCAATTTTTCACACATTGGATGACAGATTGATGCATTTGTACATGGCCTTACGTATCAACCTCACAAACGGTCTCAATGATAGTTTTGATAGTATTCAAGATTCATTGAATAATATGTGAGAGATTTCTTATGGAGGGCCTCAGGATGAATATAATCAAGAAATATATGTTTGGTATGATTTACCATTATGATGACAGATATGGATAGTTGTCATTTCTGGATGACAACCACTTCCATATTTTACTTGATGATCCCCACTCACCTTCAGAGAGAACATAATGTCCCATCAGAGCTAGTTACCAACGCTCAGCCTTCATATTCTACTATATTCCTTCCAGATCCTGCTATCATCCTTTCCACTATGTGGATAGACTTTATTTTGGATCCAATATGATAGGTGTCACTTTGGAGAAACATTTGAGTTGCTATTGTCTCCAAAATCTTCCAAGGATTCACATGAGCACTTGGACATGGGACCCAAGCTACAACATGTTTAACTACTTCAGCATAGATCTGCTCTTCACATGGGACCTTGGTTCTTCGGGCTTCAACATTATGGTCCATACCATCCATGGGACCCCTCGGTATATAGGAGTTGCATATCGCTTGGATGACACACTTTCTTACAAGAGGGATGGGATGTAAGGTAGCTAGAGAGGTAGGTGGGAATGCACAGAGGGCCTATAGTGATATTAGTGGAGGTCATTCAATGTAAAGTGGATTGGGTCCACTATATTATTAAATGAGTCTCACTATGGTAGTTAAATATAACAAATAGATACTAGATAGCACAATGTAACATGACTTCTTATTAGCGGTTCTACTTAGAAGATTTCTCCTCTAGAATGTTCTAGGTGGTTGGTAACACTATAAAGGGGTTCAAGCAATGTAATAAGACATGAGAAGTATTGTATTTGGAGTGGTAGCTCAATAGGAGGATGCTCCCCCTCTAATATGCAAGTGAATAGGAGATGATCCCTTCCATAATAAGGATCCATTAGGGAAACGGTGCCGCCCCACCCTCAAAGGCCTGGACACAACAGCCATGCTCTTCACATAGCCTCACAATCCTAAAGTGCTTAATTCTACCCGACATCCTAAACCAGATATTTGTATTCGTGTATTTCGTTCTAACAGATACAGAACCTTTGAACCCCTCTTGCAACAAGTCTCGGTGATCTAACTCCTGCGTAGATTCTTCTATGTCATTCCCCCTGAGATTTTCAACTCCACGGCCATAGTTCAATCTGTAACTGTTTACTGACCAACGCATTCCACTCCATACCAACCCGATGTTTCAAACTGTAAGTTTCCGATACCAACCGTAACATACCTAGCTACCCACAAATGTGAGCATGCTACCTTAAATCCTCGCCTTCCTTTGGACTTCTTTTCTTTCTTTTCTAATACTTTTTAAAATTTAAGGATGCATAAAAGAAAAGACTTAATGACATGCACAATAGTAGCTCCTCCAAGCATGTATAATCTAAAGATTCAATTAAATGATAATTAAAAATACACAAATCTAAATACATTCATACAAACAAAGAGCACTTATATTTATAAAAGGAGACACCAACTGGTTGTATCAAGGATGCTCCACCCAACTGTAGACACCATTGTTCCAAATTTCTCAGTCCATAGGTCAACCCTGAGAAGCTATGAATCCACAAGGATGGTTCTAGAGTGTACTTTGGTTCCCAAACCGCCAGCTCAAGCTCTTCACAAGTTTCCCACACCCACAACAATCCAAGGCACCCAACTCTCCCACCCATCCCATAAATTACCCCAAGAGAATTAACCTCCACCCTTCTCTGCCACATATTCCTCAGGATGTCCTTTCTCCTTTTTCTAGGGCCTCCAGCACATCTAGTCCAAAATCTAACTGTTGGAACTCTTAGGACTCATAGTTGTGAGTAAAACATGGCACAGGCCAACGCATATCATACATACGCAGCCCCGAGGTCATGGCCTGGATTGCACCAACGAATTACAACCAACTATCCCATGGCTAATTATCATCAGTTCCTTTCCCTTTTCCAAGCCAAGACACAAGTGAGGATAGATCAATGAATGGCAGTGGGTGCATGAAAGTGCGTGAGGGAAATGAATGAACGTAAAATAAATCAGTGAACAAGCAATCAGTCGAACCCCCCCATCATACTAGAGGTGGGTTTAAGTAACTTCATGGGGAATCAAGAACCTCCTCGCCTTCCCCAATAAGATCAATTTAACCGATCCCATCCCTTAGGAAAAAGGGTAATTAACATAGAATAAACACCCTAGCCCCTCAAGCCCCTCTTGTGGAATCATAGCCCCCTATAACTCTAGTCCCTCAGCCCATCTAACAACCAACCATGTATTTATTATTAATAATGATATAAACCATTACATGTCTTGGGCAATAACTGACCTTTTATTAATTGTTTAGTACTGACTTTTCAACACTTTAAATAATGTATTGTTACAATGCATTATTTAAAATGGGGGTTCTAAAACTGTGGTGTTACAATATCAAAAAGGGTGCATGAGGTGATAGATCATAAGGAGAACATTTCACAGAGCTTCCATAAAATCATAGAGTTATATTACAAAGTTAATAAATTATGGACGAAGTCTGTGAGGATTAGAAAACCGCTAGGACTTAGACAAGAAAGAAGAAGGAGTAAACACTGCAATGCATGACTTGAATAAAAAAAAAGACTATGACCATTCAATATAGGTTTATAAGTGTGCATGACTTGAAGAACCCACAGGCAGAGCTGAAGAGCATACATGCAAAGAAGCAGTTGAGGCAGGCTCAACTAGAGCCACTGCAAGAGAGAGAAAAGAAAATGTTGACTGAGATTGATACAACCAAGGGGAGATTGGGAAAATTATCTTCCATACTAAAGAATTGATGAAGGAACACATCATTGCGCAGACTGTGGAGTCTGTATCTGAGAAGTGCACACAGACAAAAAATTGAGATAAATAAATTTCAGGAAGATTCTAGGAGTTGGAGAAGGTAGTAAAGGATGCAAAGACTGCCTGAGTGGCTTGAGACTAGCCATATGTAAGTGTTGGGAGCCCACAGTGCATGCCATTTTGGGGAACAATGTAGAAATCAAGGAAGCAATCGAGAAAGGGACCAGAAAATGAGTGTATGTTGGAGAACAAGGAAAAGCCACACGAGGAAGTAGAAATTCAAAGGAAAAAAAGAAGTACACATACCAACCATGTATGAAGTTAGAATGTGGACAAAACTAATACACTTAGGGTTAGGGTTTTGTAATTGATGTAATGATTTAACCCATTTTTTGTAGTATAAATGTGTATTGTAAGATCTGAGGAGATCATCTATCTAATAGCTAGCAAGTGAGAAAAGTTAGAGTGTTTTTTGCGCAGTGAGATCACAAGAGCTAGGTTTGGAGACAAAGATATGAATTGCAACTAAGGGTCAAGTCGCAAGTTTTGGAGCTTGTTGCAACACTGGTCAGCCTCACCATCACCAACTTATTATGTAATGCATGCAACACATAATCTTGATGAAGAATAATAAAGAAACAATGAATGAGAGATATTTTTTGGACGGCCCTGAGGGGTGAACCAATTATGAAACTGTGCGTAATTGTGTGGAATTTTGTTTATTTCTTATTGTTACTTTGATTATGTTAAATGAATGGATATGGTAGGATTAAAATGCATCGTGCACTAGGGTTAAGCTTCACAAGATGTTTACCGCAAAATGAATGTTAATGAATGGATATGTTTATAGAATGGTAGATCTGATGAACGTAGAAGTAGGGAAACTATGTCTGACATCCACATGAGAAACATCCCTTCCATGATTGTAGAAACTTGGGTCCCAAGAATCACTCATAAGCCATCTCAGTGAGACTTCATTGTGCACTATGTGCATAGTTTTTCCTTCTAGTCTCCAGAAGGAAGGGTTGATGGTTTGCGGGGTTTTGTTGGAATCCTAAAGCTATAACCTAGGTAAACCCATATATCCAACACATACATCATATGTTTTACAACAAAATTAGTAGGGTCTGGTGCTTTATATTTCTTGTGAGAACCTCTTTTATGATCAACATTCTTCTAGTTTGAAGATTTATTCACATTTTTTTAGGAGGCTTAAAACACTGCTAACTTATTTGTAGATCGATAAATGATTACTTTATCATTTTTTGTTATTCATATAGAAGATAGCATTATATTTGAAACTTTTAGAACAATATTTAGTACTTTTAGGTTTACCTAGCCTTGTTGAAAATCTCTTTCCACAACTTCTTAATTATCTCCTTCTTTTGGTTGGTTTTTTCTGTTCATTAGGATGAAATTTTTATTGTGAAAAATACCATTAATTGCCATTCATTTTTACATACTTTCATATGTGTGATTTTCTTGGCTAATATCTGTACATGTTTTGAAACCTTTTATCAGTTGAATCTTCTCTTCAACATAATATAGTGGGATGAAAATATAGTTTCAACAACCTCTAGTCATTGGAAATTTACATGTTTCCTTTATATTGCTTGAGAAGGGTGATGATTTGTAAACCATTATTGGATCTCTTTACTTGTATAATGAAACCATTTTATCCATGTCACATGATATAATACGAGAAATTTATTTTAAAGCAAGACATTTATTATGCACTAAACAATCACTCCAATCTTTCAATCAATAAACTAGCTACTTTTCAGGCTTCTGCATTGTCTTTGATGAACTGGACTAGATTTGAAGGACCCACAAACTCAAATGATTCCATTATTTTATCCACCATCCATTGGTGTTCTTCTCCTTTTCCTATATGTAAACTACTTTTAAAAATATGGAATGGTGCATCATGTGCTATGGTAGTTTTTGAAATGAGACAAATTTGGAGAAATCTATCATGAAAAAGACAATTCACTTAAGAAATGAGATTTTTTTTATGAGGATTGGTGGAGTCCAATCGAGTTCTTCTTTTCACTTTATGAGCTTATAATTAGAATGCTTGTTGGATTATTGAGGGGGTGAATCGCTAATATGTAATTATAATCCTTTTTCTTCTCAAAATGCTATATCAATGTAGAATTATTAATCCAATAATGAGCAAGAAGAAATAAACAATTACACATATACAATACACTAGTGTTTTACGTGGAAACCCAAATCGGAGAAACGGCAAAATATTTTTTCTTATATGTCTTGGAAGAATTACATTCATTGAAGCACCAACTTCCTTTGTTTTCTAAAATGCAACTGAAAGAGACTCCAACCCCTGGCTGTGTTACAACTCAAGGAAGCTCCAACTCTAATTGGCTACAACCGTAAGGAGGCTATAACCCCCTAGTTCTTCATAACGGAAGGGTGGCTACAACACTCAGTCTGCCCCATCCCGAATCAAGTAGAAGTAGAATGATGGAACCACTGTTATACTATCACTGAGATATACCGTTGTAAACCTATACCAATAAATCTAAACCATGTATCAAATAAAATTCCTTAACCTCCATAAACAGCAAAAGTTCAACCATGCACCAACCTCAATCAACCTGCATTCATAAACAAGTGCATCAACCATGACCAACCTATAATCAACCTGTAAAAAACCTGTACCATAAACAAGTGTATCCAACCATGTACCAAGTATGTTCCAATCATGTGTCAACTACTCATCAACTATGACTCATCAATATGTACCAACATCATCAACTATACAACTTCATGTATGTGCACCAACTCATCAACTACTTATCTCAACCACGTACTCAACATGAAAATTAACCAAAAATCCTCATCAATTTAATCATCCTAATATGATTTGTGTGCTCCCATAATATACCCGTGTATATGATCACATTCTCAAGAACCTGTTAAATTTAAAACAAGAGATCTAGAATTTTCATCAAACTTTTCTTTAGTCTCACATGCCTAGTTTTGGATACTAACCCTAACTTGAAGTAATCATAAATTTGAACCTAATGTATAAATATATGAACCGGATACAAAATATTCTTCAGTGTATTTATGTAATTCCTCCAAGTGTCACTACTTGAACCTCTTAGAAAAGGAGTTATAGTAAAGATGACATACCTTGCTGAATTATAGATTATTCTAGAGAGCTTAATCTTTGTAGAGCATATGCCCCACACAAAATATTTTATGAATTGATCTGGAAGTGTTGCAAAACATAGTAAAGACTTGACCCTAACCAACACATTTTGTCTCATTCAATTTGGATCTATGAAGAAGTGCGACATTTTTTTGACCCTAAACACCGATTTGACTAGTTTCGTGATTCAACCACAAACCCTATTTTCCACTGAGTGTAACTCCAAAAAATAAAACTAATCTAAAAGATGATTTTACCAATGTGATACTTGATATGTTTTCTCACTGAATAGAAATTTCACAAACAATCATTATAGAAAAAAGTTATAAAGAAAAATGGTGATTGACCTGTAAATAACATACCTGGGGAAACACCCATCAAAAGAATTCACCCCTTCCCCAGATACCTCTTTCTTCACTTTCACTTAGAATTCCGGTTTAGGTATCCTTTGTTACCTCAGACACACATAGATATTCAATATTCCAAGTGTGATCTAAAATGAGAGCCTGTCTCTCATTTATACTCTCCTAGTAGCTTCTTTAAAAACATCTCTAGGTCACTAACCACCTTCCTTATTTTAGGGTTGGTCCACTTCTAATTTCCTCTCCATTAAATTTATTATTGAAATAATTTATTTTTGTGGTCTAATTTTAAATTACAAACCTCATCTAATTAATTTCCTATTATTTTCTTTAAAATTTCAAACCACTTTGGATTACTTTGAATCTTTGGGGCTTCTAGATGATATATGAGGGTTCTCCAATCCTCGTAGAAGGCCATAACTCTAAACCGTGGGAGGGAGTTATGTGATCGCTTAACACAACACCGTAAATGGCATGACATGTACTATCCATATAGAATAGTATTATCTAAAAAGTATCATAATCCTTATACCATTACCTATCAAACAAACTTAGGTCCATAACCCAAACTGGGTATCCAACTTCTCATGGTCATAACTCTTTATCCGTGAGGAATTATGTGACGCTTCACATACCAGAAATAACATGACAAACACCAATATCCATAGAATATTCTATAAATTCACTTTCCTTCTGTTTCATTATTCCATACTAAGAAGGGTTCTTACTCCACAAAGCTGCCTTCCGTGGAGGGCTTTCACCATAAGGGGACCACTTTGGAGTTCATCCATATTTACTTTATCAACAATGAAAAACAATAATGAGTCATATTTATTATCAAACAATATTGGGTCCATTACCCAAACCTTGTTCTAATGGGTCTTTCTTTCAAGGGTTGACATCAATGACAACCGTAACCTTAATCAACAATATCCCCCTTGACATTGATGACAACACTCCGATGCAAAGATCAGAATCATATCACTCATGCTCCCCGAACCATGCCTCTGCCCCATGCATTTGATAAATATGTTCTCCCGAACCATGCCTCGTTCCTCTCTACATCTCATGTTCTCCCCTTGTCATCAATGGCAAAGGTATCTTTCCATCCGTGGTTGTTCCCTACGACCGTCCTCTTTATGGTGCTTCCTGTACATCTAAGACATATAAAAAAAAAAAAAAAAAAAAAAAAAAAAAAAAAAACATTCATTTTTGAGTAGAAATAACTCAGTCTTTGGCAAAGATATTCAGTACAGTTTCTTGTGGAAGTGGTTTTGTAAAGATGTCTACCACTTGTTCTTTTCCCACATACTCAACTCTAATGTTCTTCTTTCTAAACTGCTCTCTTGAGAAATGATATTTGATTGGAATGTGTTAGTCTTGGAGTGCATCACCGGTTTTTTGATATATTGATGACATTTGTATTATCATAATATATTGGAATGGCTCATCATACTCAACCAGAGCATTCACAAGTTTGTTTCATCCAAAGAACCCTGTGGTAACAATATGTTGTTGCCGCAATATACTCAGCCTCGACTATACATAGAGATACTGATGATTTTTCCTTCTTAGCCATGATACCAAAAAAACTCACCTAAGTAGAAAGTCAGTTTTAATCGGGTGCTTGTCGTCATCAATACACCAATCTGGCATCTATGTAGAACAGACATCATTTCCCTTTGGATACCGTAATCCAAACTCTTTCGTTCCTCTGAGATATCTGAAAAATCTCTCACTGCTAATACATGTGATTAATTTGGTGTTTCTTGAAATCGTGCTACCCATCCAACCGCCGCATTACATCTGTATGATGTTGTCACATAGTAGGGTTGCCAATCATTGACCTATATTGCTCTAATATGTAGATTTTGAATCATCATCTTTGTCAACTTACAATTATTTGCAATCTTCCATTCTGAAACCCTTTAGCATTTCTCCGATATACTGTTTGAGAAATGAAAATTCTTGGTTGCTTTGGACGACCGAAGTCCCGTAAAGAAGGATAGTTCTCCAAGTAACAACATTTTCAAATTATTTTGCATGTTTGCAAATTTCAGCTTAACTCATCATCATCACCAAAAATAATATCATCAACATAAACTTCACTAATAAATATTACCTGACTCTACCTTTACGTAGAGGTTGTTGGTTCCACTTTATTGTTTTTATTTAGGAGGGACTGTCATTTTATAATTTTTGGCCATGTGTCCAAAATTGTCATATTTGTAACATTCCACCTCAAAGGCTCAAAGATTCAAACCCCAGGTCTCTTTTCTCTCGTATTTCACTAGGTCTTCTTGAATAACCCCTTTGTGTATGGCTCAAAGTAGTTATTTATTCCTATTATATTCTACAATTCCACAAAATTTCTTATGTCCAAAATTATTACATGCATAACATAAACCAAAATATGTTTGTGTACCAGCCTCCTCATATTTAATTCCACTCCAAATCCCTAGTATCTAGTGCAATTTTTTTTTGTGTGCTTAAAAAGTGTGCACGCGCGGGTACAAAGGGAACAATCAACACATTCGAATCTGCATCGCCACATGATGACGAACAAGGCGCAAGCAACCCACACAACAAAAACATGACGACCAAACATAGAAACACATCAATCACCTAGAAGCAAAGTATGACATTCAACCGACAAGAATAAAAAATGACTACCCGCCCGTCCTACCTTGCAATGGTTAGGACCCCAAGACACATAAGCAACGCCAAGCCCCTGTTCTCATCGATTTTAACCATTAAGGTCTTAGGGATGGCGACTATTATGAGGAACATGGTGTCTACAACCCTCCCGACACAGACAACAATCCCACTAATCTAAGGACTTTCATCAGACCAACCCAAAGCAACCAACATAATAATACAATATCATATCCCTTCAATGGCAAGCGAGAATTAGAAATCAACTGGACATGGTGCATGGCTGCTAACCCGTAAATTCTAAACATTTAACATTCTTCAATCCAAAATGAAATTACAAGTAAGGTGTCCATGAACGTGAACTATCTAACAAAGAACCAACTCGATGCACTTAATCCCTTTTGATTCTCAAGGCTGCTATTCATCAATCAATCATTAATTAAAACGTAACACATATAAATAATCCGCGATATCAACACCTTAAAAGATGGCCCCAAAATCATGTACATCACCTTGAATATTAGTATTAACATAAGATATTGCACAACAACGCATTAATAATTACCTTACCTCATATTGGCATCCCATTACATCCCAGTACCTTACATTACATTTCACTTAACATTTCATTCCATAAACTTTGTAAATAGCATTCAATATATTTTTAAGGAACAACACCGTGAATTTCATGAACATTCCCAGCATTACCATCACTATCATAGTAAAATAACATTCCAACCAAATAACATGGATTTTACATTCTAAAAGTTATGAATAATAATGACCCTACAGTAACCTTGCCATACCCTATCCCTATAGTGACTTTATCTTACAAGTACTCCATTAAAAATAAGGTGTTTACCCTTTTTCTTGCTAAACTCCAAATGACACTAAGGCTATCTTCCATAACCTAAATGTACCATTACCTTTACATTACAATACTCCATTAAAATAATGAGTTTGCATTCTACTTGCTATAACCAAATGTCATTATGGTAACAATCCGTAACCTAACCGTATCTTTACCTTTACATTACAATATTCCATTAAGAATAATGAATTTACATTTACTTGCTAAAAGCAATTGACATTTCAATTTACTAACCTAACCGTATCATTACCTTTACATTACAATATTCCATTAAGAATAATGAATTTACACTTACTTGCTAAAATCAATTGACATTTCAATTTAAAAACCTAACCGTATCATTACTTTTTACATTTCCAATTTACTCGACTAAAATAAGGAGTTTATATTGCAGTGATTATTGCTAACAACTGGCACTACAATGATTAAGACCAGTAAAAAGCCTTATCATTTTTCCTATTAAACAGTAATGCAATTAAACGCAGGGGCCCTACAATTTACAAGTTATTAATCATAATGAAAACACTCGAACAACGCTATAACATAACCCTATCATGGATTTTAATTTTACATTCGCATTGTTTAAAAAAAAAGATGGACCTCAAGCGTAAATGATGGCAACGACCGTGGAACTACCAGAATCCGACTGAAAATGACCGTATCGTTAGTTTCATAATGAGATAGCACCTGTGATCTAACTAATAAAGGCTATCATTCAAGGACATTGTAAATAAAATAATCGATGAATATTATAATGAATTAATTCACAGGAAAACATATGATAAATTGGATTGTAAAAGAAATTCCTAGCATTGTAATTTAACTACTCATGTCCTTCCAATGCAGTTGTATTGTAAAATAAAAATTCATCGATGAGGAACCTAATAAATTATTTTCAAATGGGAAAAGATTATAAATAAACTGTAGAATAATTTCACCGCCTAGCCAATTAACCGAAAAGGCTTCTCATTCCAGAAGCGCTATAAGTATAATAGTCGAGGCTGATCATGAAGCCAACTAAGTAGTAATTTCTGGAGCCGATCTAACCCTGATTTCATTTCCAATATAATTTCGGAACAACAACATAAAATAACCATAACCATATATATGGGAAATAACAGTGCGAATAATTAAATGTAAAATCTCCATTGTTATCAACACTAACCTTGCATTTAACTTGCATATACAATTATTACTATTACTTGTTCAATAGTTACGAAGAGTTACGTTTGCGTATTACAGTAGCTTTATATTACCATAACCACACCTTACAAACATACCAATACATTACAGTTGCAGCAGTTCGCAGCCCAGCCACGATGCCAAGCACAAAAATCAATAACTAGCAATTAAAGCTGTGCGTGCATGCCAGAATTTAATAATCAAGGGGAACTATTGAGGTGGCAGCTGTCTGGACCAGGATTTCCATTCAGAACTTTCTGACTGTGTCGTGGACGATTTCTTCACCACCGTAAAGCACGCGCAGGAAGAGGTAGAGTTACGAATTTTAATTCAAGGGCAGAGAGAAGGGTTACGATTGGACTCTACCGACTGGAGAGAGAAGGGGCGAGTTAGGCGGTTGACTTAAGTTGCAGAGATTCATTTTATGTCCCAGAAATACACAGCCCTAAAACACAGCGTGAATCCACTAACCACACCCAGAATTTACAACATCAGCACGCGCAAGATCTTTACCAACGCATCGAATCATGAGGTGGAGCACAGAGAGGAAGGCCTCAAATGAGGCTGCGAATCAAGCTTCGATGATTTACTCCTTGGCAGTGACTATTCTTAGGTTTCGCAGGTGCTTGAACCCTGCAGTGACTTTAGGTTTTTCCCGAAAACGAAAATCGATCCAAACTTCGCCTCTCTCGGAGAAGTGGTTGGGTTGGTGCAGATTGACATAAAGGTAGACCCAACCCCTTTACACTAAACACTGCTTCTATATAACTGAGCACTGCCTATAGCTTGGTAGGTTCCTCACACCGAATCCTGACCCTTGGGTGGACTCGGTTTCCTCTCCCACAGTTCCGAGGTTCGATCAGAAACATCCTATCCCTTATTCATAAAATGTGACCTTCTCACTCGCTCAGAGGATCAATAAAAACAAATAAATTAATCCACACACGATAAATAGAACACCAACACGCAGAGGATTAAGCACCCAACTACGCAGCATGAAACACACCGAAATTTTTGCAGGGAAGGGCGTCGAATCCATGGGTATCCTACAACGATTTACCCCAGCAATGTTGTAGAGAGAGAGAGAGATATGCGCTGATAGGGTTTATAGTAAGTGTTGAAGGCTTAAGTTCAAATGTTATCTGCTGGAGCCGCGCGTACTGGTAAATCCCATACATTTTTTTTATTTTTTATTCTTGCCAGGAACTATTCAAGCCGACAACAGCGCTATCTGAATCCTTCCAACTGTGGCATCTACGCTTTAGGGAACGTTGTCTAACTCATGGGTTCATATTATAAGCAAGGCAATGCAGCTAACACAACAAAATAACTGGAGCGCTATCATTCAGAGGTAAGGGCGAAGTAACTGTCGGAATGATGTCCAGGATAAAAATGAAGCATTGTTCAGTAAAACTAAGAGACAGTCCTACTAAAAATATGAAGTCGTTGCCGAGCTAGCATCACCGTAAGCCACTCTACAGGGATTGTGAGTTACTCGACTAAAACATCTAGGGTGAGACGGCTGGGCGAATCACTGTTTATCAATCAAGAAAACTGTAGCTCTATTCAAAAATCATAATTCATTCTACTCTAAAAACCCAAAGCATACCTTTGCCTCATCGCTTGCCGCAACGATTCTTGTGCTTCTGCCGCTCCTGCTCCTGCTTGCTGACCGCAATGATCTCACCGGTACCTCCAGACCAAACGCTAGGGGTACTCTTCTTTCCCCTCAGCACCCTGAGCCGCAAAGGGGCCACACACAATCAGAGCGTAACTAGCTTCTCAGCTTGCCTCCAAGGCTGAGCTACCACTCAAGTCTGCTGAGAATCCCCAACTCCTACAAGAAATCAGTCTAGTCTCCAGTCTGGCAGCATAACAATACCAATCTGAGCAAAAAGTCCTTTCCTTTCCCCCTCTCCCTTTCTTTTATCCAGTCTCAAACCCTAATTCCCCTTTCTCTTAGGTTTTCCCCC
>SNQJ01S0166070.1:3645-21031 GCA_010110895.2 Picea sitchensis | reverse complement strand
ACTATAAATTTCATCTGTATTTAAGAAAATAGTTGAACCTTAAACCCATGGTCCTCTCTGATTTACATGCTTCACCCAAAGTTGGGCATTCCGGGTTTACCAAAACCTATGAACGGGTCAAACATTCTTTTTTCTGGGATGGTATGAAACAGGAAATTCACACCTTTGTGGTTGAATGTTGAACTTGTCAACACAATAAGGTTGAAATAGTCAAAGCTCCAGGCACATCCAACTACTCCCAATTCCACTTGCCATTTGGAGGGATATTTCCATGGATTTCATTGTTGGCTTACCTAAATTGGGAAATAATTCAGTCATCGTGGTGGTAGTAGATCGTATTTCTAAATATGTTCATTTATTTTTTTTCAACACCAGTTCACCGCATCCACAATGGTTTATATTTTTATGGATAATGTTTTCAAACTCCATAGTGTGCCTCATTATATTGTCTTTGAATGAGTTCCAACTTTCACCAGCAATTTTTGGAAATAACTTTTCTAACTCAAGGGCACCCGATTGGATCTTAGTATCTCTTGTCATCCCCAAACTGATGAAAAAATGAAAGATGTCAACAAGTGTTTGGAAAATTATTTGCAGTGTTTTGCATCTGACTGACAAACTCAATGAGCTCAGTGGTTACCACTAGTTGAATGGTGGTACAACACATCTTACTATATTTCCACTCGCATGATTCCTTTTGAAGCAGTCGATGGGAAAAATACATATTTGCTTCTCTCATACATATCGGTGTCTCCAAGGTTTAGAAGGAAGACAACAATCTTATAGTCTGAGAATCCATTCTCCATACCCTCAAAGAAAATTTAGTCTTGTATTAGAATCACATGAAGCAACAAGCATATCAGGGTCTCTCTAAACATCAATTTGTTGAAGGGGACCATGTGTTTCTTCATCTGCAACCTTATAACAAGACTTCTCTCAATGATTAACACTGTCAGAAACTTGCCCCAAAATTCTATGGTCCTTATACAATTCTCAAGAAAGTAGGGCCCGTGGCCTACCAATTAGCATTTCCCAGTCATTCTAAGCTCCATATTGTTTCTCATCTCTCGTGCTTAAAGAAATTGATTGGAACTAAGTGAAAGACCCAAACTACTCTCCCCAAGTTGGATGAAGAAGGTTCCATTTGGTTGCAACCCCAAGTAGTCTTGGACCAGTGTGAGCATTGTCTCTATCAACGAACCATCAAGGAAGTGTTAGTTCATTGGAAGGTGTTGGCACAGGGGTAGACTCAGGGCTCATATCTAAGAGAGAGAACCAACAAGCCCTAACTATTGGCCCTTTCAGCAACACCTGCGAAGCAGATGCAGTCTCACCCAAAGTAGTTATGAGGGGGTTGCAGGACAGAGATGTCTACAACCAAAGGGAATATCAAGTGGATATAACACAAGAACATCACAATGTTCATATATCACTTACCATCTTAGATCTATTCTGCACATCTACTATCATATCTAACACAGCAATGCAATCATAGTATATCAATGACAGAGATAGAATATCAATCACACACCACACCAAATATACGTGGTTCACCCTCTCTCTAGGGTTATGTCCACAGAACTGTGCTATAATATATTGAGGTAAAGAATACAGTTCTTGTCTGTGCTCTTAGCTAGCAGATCTCTTCTCTTCTCCTCTCTTTCTCTCCCCTCCCTGTGCACCCAGCTGCAGGGTTGATCTTTGCACCTAGCTGAAGATCTTACAATACCAGAAGGCTCTCACTCTTAGAACTTCTCTCTATCGATACAATACTCATTCACATCAACAATACAACTAGATCAATAGCACTATCATACCAACCCAAAAGTGCCGACCCGACCCAAGTCCTTTAGACCTTTATTTATACATTACAATAGCTCACCGATAGCCTTAGGCCGAAACCTAGGTGTCTAAAACCCTATATACCAAAACCCTAAATACCAACTCCGTACTTGCCACCTGGGAGCTAGCTACCATTTTGCAACATTTTTCTCATCTCCAACCTTGAGGACAATGCTATTCTTCAAGGGGGAGGGCATGCTAGGGACCTAAACTCTGTAACCCCTCACATACGTAGAATAATATATTTTCCATGTAATAAATGTTGATATTAGTTAATATGACCTATTTAATAATGTGAACAAGTCCAATGTAAGAATACTTAATAGAAGCTTCTGCTTCTAGAAAGATCTTCCTCTAGAATTTTCTTTCGAAGGTAGAATTAGTATAAATAAGAGTAGAAGGAATGAGAAAGGTCATCTTGAGAATTATTGTAATAGATCTCTACTCTATTGGATGTTTCCTCCTTGAAGAGGCAAGTGAACTTGACTTTCTATCAATAAATGTATCATTTTTTGTGTTTTGATTCTCTATATTTTGTTGTTTCGCTAGTATTTGTTGCAACATTTCTATTTTTGCATAATTATAATATATCTCGTACCTTACAGATCCTTTTTATAAACCATCACTACTGGAATGAGAAAGTACTTTGGCTAGGTCAAATGATGCCAACCTCTATCATTTCTTGAACCATATGCTTAATATCATTGCTAGGAATAGGGGTATATGTAAGGTTAGAGGTTAGGAGGAAGACTCTCTAGGATAATATGAATAGAATGATCATGCTCTCAAGTAGGAGGAATACCATTGTGAATCTGAACAAATAAATTGGAATGGTTTCCAATCACTCTTTGCAAATCCAAGGGCACATAGGGCCTAGATGTTTGAACAACTAGTGAGCACAATTGTGCTAGTGCTCTTGAGTGTCCCCTTTTTAGTATTTTTGTCATGTCATTAGATATTATCACTTTAGATTATTTCCCTTGTGTACTTATAAATGTATGTGTATTTCCATAATCAATTAACATTTTTGCCTCTTTTATATATTCTTTTGTATTGAGAGTTTAAGGAGTGATAATGCCAGCCAAAGCATGAAAAGATATGGTTGGAGTAGTCTCATATGGTTTTTTAGACCTTGAGATGGTTTTATCTCTTGTTCTTCTTCCTATTCATAATCTGTGTAGAATATTTTCTTTTCACCTCACTTATACCCTTTATTGTACTTAATGTCACAATTGAAGCATAGCCCCTTCACTCTTCTTTCATCCAATTGTTGTGGTGTGAACCTTGTAGGTTGAGTGAGGATAGGAGTCGGAACATTTCACTCAAAGTAGGTGTTAGTGGCAACCCTTATGGTATCCATATGTTTACTTTCACCTCTCTTTAACACACTAAGAGCCTAGACAAAGACCCTAACTTGTACAAGTTGTGATTCCAAAAATATAGTGAAGTAGATTTTGAATTTTTCAATGTGCTTCTCTATTTCCTCTAACAACCCTAAAATTTCCATTAAATAAAAATTATCCAACAAATAATTAGAATGAAAGTGGTAATATGACTCGTTTGAAAGATCCAAACCAAATATCGTCTACTCTGATACCAAATTTTATGGACCAAATAGCCAAATAAGCATAAAAAAAGATCCAATTTAGAAATGTTATCTAAATCAAGTGAAAGAGTGAATGAATACGAATCCTAGTTGAGGGAGAAGTCTCCTATTAAAAGATATCAATTTCACAATATAAGATAATTGAAGTGGATCTGGTGGTCCACTTCATGAGAACATCATGAATACAAAACATAATTTTGTATATCCATAATAAATAATATTTTATTTACTATCCATTTTACATATTTACTTGACACCATATGAAATACAATATGTGTATATAAATACATGTGGGGAATGATAAGTCATGTTATTTCCAAAGGTCATGAATTATCATTGAATTATGATTTACATTATAATGTCTATTTACATAATAACAAACCTATAACATATTATTAAATAATAATAAATGTAATATACTAGGTATATTACAAGTCTTCCCCCCTTAAAAATGGTTTGTCCTCAAAGCATAGTTGTAAAATACTTATCTCTTTCTTTGGCTTATAATATTTTCTCTTTATTCTTTATTCTTCATTCTTGAGTCAATGATCATTGAGGACCTGAGACAATAGAATCCTTTAAGTGCTGAACAAAACTGTCGAAATGCAAAGTTGAAATTTTAACCAATAATTCTCACCAAACACCTTTCTATCTCATATATCAATGAATGAGGAATGTGCTTAGAATATTCTCAAATCGTGTATTATTTTGAAGACATGCATTTTATGTTTCCATGTTGTTTATAATCGCATTGCAGTGAATACTAATACATTTGAACATGGAATATCTCACACATTATATAAGGTGCAGTTGAATAATAAGTGCTCCATGCTCACTAGTCAAATTTGTTAATGTTGAAAGAAACATTGGAAGTTGAAGAGCTTCACGAAAAAAAATCATCTAATGTTGGTTTGTGAGCTCATGATTGATATTTGTGGATGTTATCTTAGCAAACAAGCCCTATGCTCTTCATTTCCTTTTCATGTTAAACATTTAATCATAATTAATGCTATTTGATAGTGTTTTGTGAATACATATTATCTTTACTTCTAGTAGGCTAAGTCACGGGGAATATGACTTACAATTATGTCTATGAAATGTACCACACAAATGGGTTATATTTCCAAATCTATCAAGTTACTCGTAGATTAAAATATGACAAAAATACTTTATATTTTCAAGTCTATCAAGTTACTCATAAATTAAAACATGACAAAAATGCTTTATATTTCCAAATCTATCAAGTTAGAATATGACTTACAATTATGTCTATGAAATTTACCACACAAATGAGTTATATTTCCAAATCTATCAAGTTACTCGTAGATTAAAATATGACAAAAATACTTTATATTTCCAAGTCTATCAAGTTACTCGTAAATTAAAACATGAAAAAAATACTTTATATTTCCAAATCTATCAAGTTATTCATAGATTAAAACATGAAAAAATACTTTAGAAATTTAAAGCATGGATTGTATAATGCCAACTTCTCTACCATATCTTCCAAAAGCCTAATTAATTACCTTTTTAACAACAGATTTACACTACAATGGTTGAGTTTAGATTATTTGCATCATTAAATAATGAGAGAGATATGATTTGGTTGCTATTCTTGAAGATGTGGATTCATATTGTTGGATTACTAAGAGGGGGGGTGAATCAGTGATAGAGAAATATAATACTTTTTCACCATAAAATGCAAGTGTTATATCAATGTAGAATTATCATCCAATAGTTGCAAAGTGAATAAACAATGAAAAAATGAGCAATCACACACATACACAGTACATCGATGTTTTACGTGGAAACACAAAGCGGGAGAAAACCACAAAATGCTTTTTCTTATATGTATTTAAGAATTACATTCATTGGAAACACCAACTTCCTTTGTTTTCTAGCTGCAACTGGAAGGAGGCTCCAACCCCCTAGTTTCTCAGGCTACAACTTGAGGGAAGCTCCAACTCCCCAATTTTCTAGCTACAACCAGAAGAAGGCTACAACCCCCTATGTTCTCTGGCTACAACCGGAAGGTGGCTACAACCACCTGTCCTTGCCCCATCCAACCGCCATGAAATATAAGTATAATGATGGAACCATTGTCACACTGTCACTGTGAGATATATTGTTGTAACAACATGTACCACTACCCTGCATCCAACCTGTATTGTTTCCCTGCAATCAATCTGTGTTTGAATTGAGCATGTATCAACAAATACAATAGATACGTGACTTGTTTTGCAGCATGTGTATGTACATGCCATATTTGTTATGCAGCCCGTGTATGTATGTGTCATGTCTGTTATGCAGCTTGCATATACCTTCTGAAAACTAGGGTTTTCTTTTTCTAAAAACTTCTGACCCTATGCAACTTCTTTTACATAGATCTACAACCTGTCACTATATCCAGACTGTAATTGTACCATGTGCATGCATCCTCATACATAACCTTTACCCAAAAACTCTATATCTCTCTCTAGTCATGTGCCATATGAGTGTGAGTAATCATGAACAAGTATAATAACTCTCACGTGATCTAGACATCAAACCCTTTATGATATTCAGTCTCTCAATACATCAACCACTTCACAAATACAAGTTCTCAACCACGTACCACAAAAACCCTTAGTCATATGTCAAGAAATACAAGATGTGCCTCAACTCTAACAAAAAGTATCAATGATAAATATTGATTATACCAGCATCGTATTTTTGTAGATCTGACTTATATAGAAGATCACATGCAGCCACTAGTCTCTCTAGGAAGAATCCTCAAATATCCATAACCATTTCTCATGCATACATAAAAATCCAACTACTCATAGAAATAAGACATACATTTTGAACCAATGGATAGATATAACGTATCTAAGCATTGTAAACCTTCTTGGGAGCTTGTTTTCATAATCTAGAACCTCGACATCTTCATCTTCTCAAGTTTATATGGCTTTGCCCTCATGTACACGCCCTAATACATTGACAGCCCACGTATGTACACACCCTAATACATTGTCAGCCCACATACACCTCGGAAATTAGGGTTTTTAGTATTCGTTGTAATTATGAAACTTTCGTTGTCAACCCTTCCTTCTACCTCAGACTTTTGCAACTTCAGATGTATCAATGAGTACTTGCAATAAGCCTTACACAACAATAGATATTCAATATGTTCAAGTGTGATTAAATGAAAGAGCCTTGCCTCTTATTTATACTTTCATGTAGAATCCTCAATGGGTTACCTTTTAACCATCTTAACCCACTTTCCTTATTTTAGGGTTAACCCACTTATAACCATTTGTCCACTTAACTTGACCACTTTCCATAATTAGTAAGTTCTCCATTAACTTTATTATTTAAATAATTTCGTTTGCATCCTCTTTGACTTATAGTACACTCATCACTTCACTTTATTATTTAAATAATTTCTTCTTTGCAAACACTTTGACTACTTTGACCTTTTGGGGCTTCTAGATGACTCATGAGGGTTCTCCAACTTCACATGGCCATAAATCTCTAACCGTGAGGATTTATGTGACGTTACACATACCACTGGAAATGGCATGACATGTACTATCCATCTAGTATAGTCTTACCTGCAAATATATCAAAACTCATACCATTATCCATCACACAAACTTGGGTCCATTACCCAAACGTTTGTGCTACCGGACTTTCTTCAAAGTTTTACATCAATGAAAACCAACCCAATTAATCAACAATATCCCCCTTTGGCATTGATGGCAACACTCTGATGCAATACTGAAGTCATGTCATGCAATATTGAAGTCATATCACTCATGCTCCCCCTGTGACCATCTCTCCCCCTAGAACCATTCCTCTATGCTCTGCATATGATAAATCTCTCCCCCTTTGTCATCAATGGCGGGTGTCCTTCCATCTAAGGATGCTCCCCCTAATTGAATTGTCCTTGGGGATCCTCCCCCTGAATGAACTCTTCCTGAAACTGATCTTTCGACCTGAATTGTCCTCTTTATGGTGCTTCCTCATGTAGATCTAAGAAATATAATCTAATCATTAAAAAGCATTCATTTTGGAGTAGAAATTACTCCGAGTCTTTGACAAAGATACTCAAAAGGATTCTCTTGGAAGCGATTTTGTAAAGATGTCTGCCACTTGTTCTTTTGTGCTCACATATTCAACTTTGGCGTTCTTCTCTGTAACATGTTCCCGTAGAAAGTGATACTTGATTGGAATGTGCTTCATCTTGGAGCGCATTACTGGGTTCTTTGAGATACTGATGGCATTTGTATTATCACAATAGATTGGAATGGGCTCATCATACTCAACCTGTATATCTGTCAGAGTTTGTTTCATCCATAGAACATGTGTACAACATGTTGTTGTTTCAATATACTCTGCCTAGGATGTAGATAAGGATATAAATGATTGTTTCTTGCTTAGCCATGATACTAAACACTCACCCAAGAAGAATGTTTCTCCACTGGTGCTTTGTCGGATATCAACGCAACCTGCCCAATCTGCATTTGTGTAGGCAATAAGTGATATATCCTTTCCTTTTGGATACCATAATCCAAACTCTTTTGTTCCTTTGAGATATCTGAAAATCCTCTTCATTGCTAATACATGTGATTCCTTTGGTGCTACTTGAAATTGTGCCACCTGTCCAACTTCTTTCATTACATCTCATCTGGATGTTGTCACATATAGTAAGTTGTCAATCATTGACCTCTATTGCCTCTGGTTTGTATACTTTGAATCATCATCTTTGCTCAACTTGCAACTAGTTTGCATAGGAGTGATAATTGGTTTGCAATCTTCCATTCCGAACCTCTTTAGCATTTCTCTTATATACTTAGTTTGAGAAATAAAAATTCCTTGGTTTCTTTGACGTATCTGAAGACCCATAAAGAAGGATAGTTCTCCAAGTAATGACATTTCAAATTCATTATGCATGTCCTTTGAAAATTTATGGTTTAACCTGTCATCATTGCTTCCAAAAATAATATCATCAACATAAAATTCAATTAATAAAATACTATATTGAGTTACCTTGATGTATAGATTGTTGTCTGCACTTCCTTTTCTGAACCCTTCCTGATGTAGATATTTATCCAGTCTAGAGTACCATGCTCTATGAGTCTGTTTTAGACCATACAACACCTTCTTCAATTTACACACATAATATACGTTCTCTCACAACTGAAATCCTTATGGTAGTTCAATGTAGACTTTTTCTTCAAGTTCCCAATTCAGAAAAGATGATTTCACATCCATCTGATACACTTTAATATTCTTGGAGCATGCATAAGCTAAAATCAATCGGATTGCCTCCATTCTGGAAACTGGGGAAAATGTCTCTTCAAAGTTGATTCCTTCAACCTATGTGTATCATTTACATACCA
Source organism: Picea sitchensis (assembly GCA_010110895.2). Classification (NCBI taxonomy): domain Eukaryota; kingdom Viridiplantae; phylum Streptophyta; class Pinopsida; order Pinales; family Pinaceae; genus Picea; species Picea sitchensis. The sequence goes on along the minus strand of SNQJ01S0166070.1, from coordinate 12,199 downwards.
ATCTAGATTTGTTCCTTGTAACATGTCCATCTTCATTCAATTTATTCCTGAATACCCACTTTGTGCCAATCACATTCTTATTCTTTGGTCTTTGAACCAATTCTGAAGTGTCATTTTTCTCTGTTTGATCCAATTCTTCATCCATGGCATTATTCCACAATTCATCCTTGATGACCTCTTGAAAACTGTTTGTTTCAATCATAGATGGGAGTGCTAGGTGTGTTTGTTTTGGTGAATGGATTCTTCTTCTAGTCTCAACTCCTGCATCTTTGTTTCCGATAATCTAATCTGAAGGATGATTCTTATGTACTTGTTTAGTAGGTGTCTTTGGAGGCACTTGTTGAAATTTCTCTTCTACTTATCTTTGATCCTCTTCATCTTCCCCTTCTACTTATTCTTCATCTTCTGCTTCTTCTTCGTAAAGTTGTTCCATTGATTCATTTTCTTCTTCCTTTAATTCTCATCTACCTGTTTCATCAATTGTTACATTGATGCTTTCCACAACTTTTTTCAACCTCAGATTGTAACACTTGTATGTTTTCCTTGTACTTGAGTAACCAACAAGTACTCCTTTGTCCACACGAGATTCAAACTTTCCCATTCTGCCATCTTCTCTTTTGATGTAGCATTTGCTTCCAAATACTCAGAAGTGCTTCACATTTGTTGGTCTTCCTTTCCATAGCTCGTAAGGAGTTTTGTCAATGTTGTTTCCGAGCATTACTCTATTTTGAATGTGAAACATTGTATGCATTGCATGTGTCCAAAAGATATCTGTCAATTTGGAATCCATTAGCATTATTCGATCCATTTCTTGTACTGTCATGTTCTTTCTTTTAACAACTCCATTGTGTTGAGGTGTCCTAGCAACGAAGAATTGCCTTTTTATTCCATGTATGTTGCAGTAGTCCATAAATTCCTTTGAAGTGAACTCTCCTCCATTATCATATATCAAACATTTGATTTTTGAATCCATTTCATTTTCAACCAATTCCTTGTAGACCTTGAAGTTTTCAAAAGCTTCTGACTTATTTCTAAGAAAACAAACTGTAGTCATTCTTGTATAATCATCAACTAATAACATAAATTATTTCTCACCTTTTAAACCCTTTGTTGTAGTTGGTCCAACTAGATCAGTATGCACAATTTCTAGTGGTCTTGTCGTTGAATATTCCTTTGATTTAAACCTGGTCTTTGTTTTCTTTCCTTGTTGACAATGCTTGCATAAAGTATTGGTTGGTTTCGTGATCTGGGGCATTTCTCTAATTGCTTCCTTTTTGTTGACTTTGACAAGGTTATCAAAGTGTATGTGACCCATTCTTCTATGCCATAGCCAAATTTCATCTTCCTTTCCTAAACAACACTTTTCATTTCCAATTTCACTTAATGCATATATGTTGCTTGAAGTTCTTGCAGTTGTTACAATCAATTTTCCTAAACCTTCTTTTCTTATCTCACACTTTTGTGAATCGAAAGTAACTTTATGACCTTGGTCACACATTTGACTCACACTTAGAAGATTATGTTTCATATCTTCTACTAGTAGAAAATTTTCTCCCTTGGTATTCTTGTTTCCAATTATGACTGTGCCTTTTCCAATGATTTTAGTTGAATCATCATTTTTGAAGGATGACTGATCCATCTCTTTCCTTTCTTAATGTAAGAAACCTGTCTTTATCACCTCTCATGTGTTTTGAACAGCCGTTGTCAACATACCAACCACGTTTCTTCTGCTTAGCTTGTAGAGCGAGTGTGCAATCTTCATTGCTATATTGATTCTTCTTTCTTATCCATGTTCTCTTATGAGGTTCATGTATGTGTTTATTGTTGTTCTGTTGTGGTTCTCTAGGAGGAACTGTCATTCTGCAATCTTTTTCCATGTGTCCAAAGTTGTTACACTTGTAGCATTCCACTTCAGTGCTCAATGATTCAAACTTGTTGTAACTTCTTCTATGTGTTTCACTAGGCCTTCTTGGATAACCCTTTTGTGTATGACTTTCAAAGTTTTTTATGTTCATGTTGTTATCTCTGCAATTCATAGCTTTATGTCCAAAATTATTGCATGCATAACATAAACTCAAAAAGATAGTTTGATGCCTAGGACTTGAAGATCTTCTAAAAGGAGTTTCTTTTCTGAATCTTTCTTCTTCCTGAGGCTTATATGTCGGTTGTTGATTCTGAAATCTAAATCGTCTTGGTGGAGGAGTGTCCCTGTAATCTTATTTGTAGGTCTTCCTACCCCCTTTGATTATTTATGCATATCTTTTTGGATATGTTTCTTGTTTTGTTGTTTTGGAGCTTGATCCCTTTTCTGTTTGATTGTATCCAAGTCCGGACTTGTCATGATGAGGCTTTTGACTGTTGATAATGTTATCCAAAACTTTTGAGTTGTTCTACATATTTTTCTTTTGAATATCCTTTCTTAATGTGACAATCTCTTCTTCCAAATTTTCAATGATCTTATCTCTTTCTTCTTGTTGTTCTTTGAGTGATTCTTCAATTCTTTTATCTTCTTCTATTTGAACCTTCAAATATGTCATCATTTGTTCTAGTTCCTGAGTGTCTTCTTTCTTGTATAGTTCTTCTTGTAGCTTCTTGTTTTTCTTCTTTTCTCTTCTTATAACTTCTATGGCAGTCAACAATTCTTCTTGGTAGTCAACTTCTGCCTCTTCATATTCTTCTCCGGTGTCTTCTTTATCAGAGTCTTCTACTACCATGAATAGAACTCTTTCTGTCTCACTATCATTTTCTTCATCTTCATCTAATGAGATGTCTTCTTTAGTGCATAATCTTTTCTTAAAGGCTTTCTTTATAGTTCTTTTGTCTTTGTATGTTTGTTTGCTATTTGAGTAATCTTCATCATTCCTCTTATTTTTATTATGAAGAGATTTGTTAGCAAAATGACCAATACCATCACAATTAAAACAAATCAATGGAAGTTTACATTTATATCTGTCATTGGTTCCCTTGTTCAATCTTCTAAGAAAGTTGGCCACTTTTTCATCATCTTCTGATATGTCACTGTTGTTGTTATGTTTTTTTTCCTTTTGCTTTGACTTTTTGGATGCTTTGAAAGCTACTTCTTTTATATATGGATTTTCCTGTTCATTTATCATTTCATATGCGGTTAAGATACCATTTAGTTCTTCCATGCTTATTGAGTCTAGATCTTCTCTTTCTTCTAGTGTTGATATCTTGGAATCAAATCTCATAGGAAGAGATCTTAGTACATTTTGAACAATTAAAAATTCTTTAATTTCTTCTCCCAGTCCTATGATTGCATTTACAGTTTCATCGACTCGTAAGAAGTAAGTTGCAATATTCTCATCTTCCTTCATCTTTAGTTGTTCGAACTGACCTCTGTAAGTTTGAAGCTCTGTTGCTTTGAATTTTGAATCTCCCTCATAAATATTTTGAAGCTTGTCCCAAATCTCTTTAGTGGATTTACAGTGTATAACTTTGGTGTATATCAATTCACAAATACCATTCAGAAGTGCATTTGTGGCTTTGGAATTATTTTGACCAAGTTTTATTGCTCTTTCATTTGCCGACAGAATTGTTGGTTCTTTGTATCCATCTACAACTGATTGCCAAATTTCAAATCCCTATGCTTGTATATATGTTTTCATCCTTCTGCTCCAAAATGCATATTTCTATCCATCAAACTGTGGTATTCCATTTGTATACATGTTGTTTCTCTCCATGATCTACCTTTCAGTGGTTAACCTAATTTCTGTAGGAACCTGCTCTGATTCCAATTGTTGGATTATTGAGAGGGGCATGAATCAGTAATAGAGAAATATAATCATTTTTCACCATAAAATGCAAGTGTTATATCAATGTAGCAGTATCATCCAATAGTTGCATAGTAAATAAACAATGAACAAATGAGAAATCAAAACATACACAGTACACCAGTGTTTTACGTGGAAACCCAAAGCGGTAGAAAACCACATAATGTTTTTTCTTATATGTCTTTAAGAATTACATTAATTGGAAGCACCAACTTCCTTTGTTTTCCAACTGCAACTAGAAGGAGGCTCCAACCCCCTAGTTTCTCAGGCTACAACCTGAGGGAAGCTCCAACTCCCCAATTCTCTGGCTACAACCAAAAGGAGGCTACAACCCCCTGTGTTCTTCGGCTAACACCGGTAGGTGGCTACAACCACATGTCCTTGCCCCGTATAACCACCTTGAAATATAAGTAGAATGATGGAACCATTGTCACACTATCACTGTGAGATATACTATTGTATCAACCTGTACCACTTCCCTGCAGCCAACCTATATTGTTGCCCTGCAATCAATATGTGCCTGAACTGAGCATGTATCAACAAATACAACAGATACGCAACCTATAGTTATGTAGCATGTGTATGTACGTTCCCTATCTGTTATGAAGCCCATGTATGTACGTGTCCTATCTATTATGCAGCCTGTGTATACCTTCTAAAAACTAGGGTTTTCTTTTTCTGAAAACTTATGACCCTCTACAACTTCTTTCACATAGATCTGCAACTTGTCACTATATCCAAACTGTAACTGTACCCTGTGCATGCATCCTCATACGTAACCTTTACCCAGAAACTCTATATTTCTCTCTAGTCATGTGCCATATGAGTGTGTGTAATCATAAACAAGTATAATAACCCTCAAATGATCTAGACATCAAACCATTTCTGATATTCAGTCTCTCAATACATCAACCACTTCACAAATACAAGCTCTCAACCATGTACCACAAAAACCCTTAGTCATATGCCAAGAAATACAAGATGTGCCTCAACTCTAACAAGAAGTATCAATGATAAATATTGATTATACTAGCGCTATATTTCTGTAGATCTTACTTATACAGAAGATCTCATGCAGCCACTAGTCTCTCTAGGGAGAATCCTCAAATATCCATAACCATTTCTCATGCATACATCAAAATCCAACTACTCGTAGAAATAAGACATACCTTTTGAACCAATGGATAGATATGATGTATCTGAGCATTGTAAACCTTCCTGGGAGCTTGATCTTAGAATATAGAACCCCGACATCTTCATCTTCTCAAGTTTCTATGTCTTTGCCCTCATGTACGCACCCTAATACACTACCGTCCCGCGTATGTACGCACCCTAATACACTGTCATCCCGCGTACACCTCATAAATTAGGATTTTTTAGTATTTGTTGTAATTATGAAACTTTCGTCATCAACTCTTCGTGCTACCTCAGACTTTCGCAACTTCAGATGTATCAATGAGTACTTGCAATAAGCCTTACACAACAATAGATATTCAATATGTTCAAGTGTGATTAAATGAGAGAGCCTTGCCTCTTATTTATACTTTAATGTAGCATCCTCAATGGGTTACCTTTTAACCATCTTAACCCACTTTCCTTATTTTAGGGTTAACCCACTTATAATCATTTGTCCACTTAACTTGACCACTTTCCATAATTAGTGAGTTCTCCATTAACTTTATTATTTAAATAATTTCTTTTGCATCCTCTTTGACTTATAGTACACTCATCACTTCATTTTATTATTTAAATAATTTCTTCTTTGCAAACACTTTGACTACTTTGACCTTGTGGGTCTTCTAGATGACTCATGAGGGTTCTCCAACTTCACATGGCCATAACTCTAAAACCGTGAGGAGTTATGTGATGTTCCACATACCACCGGAAATGGAATGACATGTACTATCCATATAGAATGGTATTACTTGAAAATATATCAAAACTCATACCATTATCTATCACACAAACTTGGTTCCATTACCCAAACCTTTTTGCTATCGGACTTTCTTCAAGGGTTGACATCAATGAAAACCAACCCAATTAATCAGCACATATAAGGAGGCTATAGATATGTATATTAGAGGTGGTTAATGGGAGAAATCATTTATTTCTATTTCGATTTATGGATTTCACTTATAAATACTTTTTAGTGGTTTTCAAGGATAACTTTAAATACATTTTTCTTGACCATTTATATGATCAATAAATATTTAATTCGTAAAATTTTACAATATATTTTTAAAATTTCAATTTTGAAAATTATAAACCAAATTTGACTTTTATAAATAAATAAAATTTTGATGATAACCTGTTTCGAACCACTTGATCTCCCTCTTTAAAAACCTTTTGATATTATAACCCAAAACCCAAGACTCACCACCTAATATGTACTCTAAAATTAAAAAATTCACCACCTAGTATGTACTCTAAAAATTGAGGTGGTCCTATCCTATGGATGATGAGTTAATAGTGCAATTTTTATGGTTCCCCAGTGTTGTTTATATAGAATGGTGGATTTCTACAATAAACTATATAACTTGACAACACACTTAAAAAATCATTGCTTTTTTCTACAATATCATTGTTTTTTTATGCCCAGCTATACAAATAATCTCAATATGGCTATACAAAATCTGAAATAGTTACTTGATCCCTAAAAATATCCTCCTTGAACATAGAAAATGTGAATTTGATTCTCTCTCTCTCTCTCTCTCTCTCTCTCTCTCTCTCTCTCTCTCTCTCTCTCTCTCTCTACCCCGCCCCCCCTCCCCGCCCTCTTTGTCTCCTACATATACCCCTCTCTCCCCCTCCCTCTCTCACTCATTGTATCCCCTTCCCTCTCTCCCCCACCAGTGCATTATCATATAAATATGCATCGGTGCATATGGATAAACCAAATGCACTGGTGCGTGTAATTGAGAGAAGCACATAAGATTGACCTTGCCTCCACAAAGAAAAACCTCCTCAAAATTTAAATACATATGTTTGCATTTTCATTATGAAAATTTATCTATCTTACGGTGCGTTATTACTTACACACCACCCTGGTATGTTATTAATTACACTTTGCACCATTGTGTTTCAAATTGTATAGTGCACCGACTGAAGCAAGTTAGAAAAATAACGCATGCTTACTATCAATACTTTGAAATTTATTACAAAAATAAATCAGTGCATTATATGTACACACCACACTGGTGTAGTACTCATGGTATAGCGCACCAAAAATGTAACTTTTGAAAAAGAAAAAAAAACGTGCACATTTATCATGAATGTGTTGAAATATACAACGAAAAAATGAGTGGGAATTTGAGTTTTTTGTGTTTATAAAGGAAAACCCTATTCATTGTTTTATTTGTTTACCAAAATTTACAAAGTATATTATGCAATAGAGATTTATCAGCAAAGATTTCAGAGTGGGTGGATTTTTTTTTAAAGAGACAAATTTGAGGGGGATTATTGTAGATCACATAGAAATCTGCAGAGGAGAAATTTCAAGTATATGATTTCAATATATTAATCATCTTGATCTTTTCCTATTTGATTCAAACAATTTTCAGTGCATTCCCAAACAAAACAAAAAAAGAGTTTCATAGTTACCTTCAATATTGGAAGCACTAATTTCCTCACTGTTTTGTTTTTCTTTCTCCTTCTAGATTTCACAAGAAGATTTTTTTTGAAGCACAATTTCTTTATAGGGTTTTTTAATTTATATATGGGTGTTTCTATCCATTGAAATGAAACCACTCATTGCATTGGATCCCAAACCATCTTGTCAATGTTGTTTAAAAAAAAATATTCCTTCATGGTGACAGATGCGCTTTGTACATAGTAAGTGCACCGATGTGTATTTGTTTGTAAACAACAATGCTTTATTTCAATTTGAAATATTATTAAAAAAATATTTTTACAGTCGGTGGTGCTCATTTTACCTAAATACGCATCGGGGCACATTGTTTACAAAGTGCGTCGTTTAGTTTAAAATGGAAAATTTACAATTTTTATATGGAAATCGTCATTTCTTAAAAAATTTCACTGCTCTACGGTGCGTAATAAACAGTACTCATGAAGCCATGCTTTTCTTAATTCATAAAGCATCAGGTGAATACAAAAATTTGTAAAACATTTTCAATTTTGCAATGACACCATTATATTGTACCAGCGCGTATATGTATGGTTTACGCATCGATTCATATAAATTTTGTTGATGCTCGGATACATATTATCTTAATATACGCACCAAGATCTTATTTACAAAAAAATTAATAATTTGTTTTTTAGGGAGATTTTGAAAATTCCAAGTGATAAACAAGGGGGAAACCAAGACATGTTGATAGGGATGTTCAAAAAAGTGTAGAAAGAGATGTGTTGGCAGCCCTACACGATTTTTGCCTTTTAAAGTGCCAAATAACAATTTATGTAGCTGCCTACGCTTCGTCATGTAAGTATTGTTATTTGAAGGTGAATACTTGGTTGTAAAGAAGATGTTTTGATTGTTCCTAATTTATTATTTTCGTTTTCATGCTTCATTCATGACTGAAAGCATGAATGAAGCATTGGAACTTATAATCAAATTGCAATTATATCCAAGGCTTGGTCTTTATGTAGGGTCAATATTATTACAACTCTTTTAATGAATGTTGTTTTGCTTTGAAGCTTATCATATATCAATAAAAATTTGTTTTTGAGTTTCTCTTGGATTATAAGCTATATCTTGAGTACTTTGTAAACACATCAAGAATATATTGGAATTAAGACTACAA
>SNQJ01S0166069.1:21512-32467 GCA_010110895.2 Picea sitchensis | reverse complement strand
TTAATGTTTAAGCCATTATTATAGTTCTTTGCATTTCAATAGATAACAATAGCATAATACAAGATCACTGAGAAATACACAATCACAAGAGACACAACATTTATCCTGGGAAACCCTCTAGGGGAAGAAAACCCAACAAAACTCCTTATTATAGATAGCCAATACAATGCCAAGAGATAACTCAAACTAATACAGAAGATCCTCTCCCAAAGATGCGCCACTCTCTCTCCTTCTTGACTAACTGCAGATTCGAAACTTGTCTCTCAATGAGCAAGTGAGTTGTGTGTCTAAGTGAGGTGCTAGCCTCCTTATTTATACAATATTGGCACGTGTGAAGTGTCTCTTCACTGGCAGGGCCGACTTCTCCAACTCGGTGGTTATAACCACCTTTATTATATTTCGGGGCCTCTTTAATATCTTCTGGGGCTGACTTCTTATCATGCCTATTAAAATTATCTTTTGACCAATCCACAAAAGGGGATGTGTTCCTTTATAATAACTGACATGATCAATATGCAATGGGGATTGATCCAATGAATAATATATCAAATAATAATAAGAATACACTTTGTAGTTACATTCTTTTAATAATAATGTGGGTCATGGATGAAAGGTAGCTTGAGAATCTCTTTGGTCTCTTGCTTTCTTTGGTTTCTCCTTGTGGGGCTTTGTGCCCTTATGCTCCTTCTAATGTTTGTTAGGCCCAAGCAGATCTTTTATGTCCAACTGTGATGTCTCTAAGTATGTTTCTTGGGGCAACTGAATCTGCTGGAGCAACTTGATCAACTGGAGCTATTGGTTCATATAGAACAATATTTGTCTCCCTATTAATTGTTGAAGGAGGAGAAGGTATTGTTTCACCATCAATTTCCATCTGAGCTTCTCTAGATTTCTGGAAGGCTACTTCTTTTTCAAAACTAACATCTCTTCTTACTTCAATTTTTCTCTGACTTGGAATGTAGATTCGATATGCTTTTGAGGATTCATTGTATCCTACAAATGTTCTCTTTCTTCCTGAAGGTTCTAGTTAGGATCTATTTTCTTTGGGTACATGAAGATATACTGGACATCCAAATATTTTGAAGTGTCTGATTTCAAGCTTCACTTTGGTGAATTCTTCTTTTGGAGTAATGTTCTTTATAATATGATGGGGACTTCGGTTTTGAACATATATTGTTGTCATACATTCTTCTAACCATAGAGTCATGGTAGACTATGATCATGTATCATTTCTTTAGTTGCCTCAATGATAGTTCTGTTTTTCCTTTCAGCAACCCCATTTTGTTGAGGGTTGTAAGGAATTGTGAACTCCCTCTTGATTCCTTCTTCAATACAAAAACTGTTGAATTCTTTTGAGGTGTATTCCCCTCCATTAGTTGATCTTAATATTTTGATTTTTCTTCCGGTATGGTTCTCAATCTGAGCTTTGAATTCTTGAAATTTTGTAAGGACTCCATCTTTATTCTTTAGAAAGTAAATCTAGGTTTTCCCGGAGTGATCATCTATGAAGAGTACATAGTACAAGTACCCATTTAGAGATGAAACAGTCATTGGCCCACATACATCTGAATGTATCAAGTCCAAGATTTCCTTGGATCTATTGTCACTTCTTGGAAAGGATCCTTTAACATTTTTTCCAAGGGCACAACCTTTGAAAATACCTTTATATTGAATCTATATCTCTGGTAGACCTGTTACCATTTTCCCTAGAGCTGGAAGAGCTCTATAATGAATGTGAGCAATCCTTATATGCCATAACTCACTCAATTTGATATTGTCATGTAATAAGGCTTGGACTGGTTTGATAGTCAATTTGTACAAGTTGTTTTCTCAGACACCAATTAATTTGGAAGACCTTATATGAGAGTCTTTGTGCCATGCAAGAACTCTTCCTTCTGAGAAAGTAATTTTTTAGCCTTTGTCTTCCAAGGCTGAAATAGAGACAAGGTTTCTCTTCATTCCGAGTACATATAATACTTCTTCTAATTTAAGTTGCGTGTCTGAATCTAGTTGGAATGTAGAAGTTCCAACTCCTCTCCCATTATATCTGGCATCATCTCCAAGAACAACATGTACATGTGTCTCTTTCTCAATGAAGTGTGTTAGATGATTTCTGAGACCGATCATGTGCCTAGAGGCACCACTGTCAATTAGCCAAGTATTTTCATTGATAGGAACCATACCTGAGAGTGTTGATATTTTGATGTCTTCATTTCCTTGAGGTATTGTCTTCCTAGAACTGAGCTTTCTTGAATCATCAATCTTGCCTCCCATCATGATTTTTCTCATCTTCACAACACCCTTGTCAACTAGGCTAGAAAACCTAACGGCTAGGCCAGGCTAGCACTTTTAGGTTTTGTTGGGATTATGACTGCCAACAATAAGCCCTGAGAAATATGATCATCCTGATAAGTTGAAGAGCTTCTTCAAGGAGTTGCACAAATAAAATTTTGAACTTTTCTGTAGAAATTTGCGAAACCTTAGGGCCAAAAAATCAAAATGCTCGAAAATGCAATCTGATACTTGTTGGAGGTGCATGGAAGGAGGTCGTACACTCCTATGTCATTTTTAACCCCATTTGTCCAAGTTTTAAGTGTTGAAACCCATCATAAGAGTAGGTCGCACAGAATTTCTGGAAAGCCTAGGGGGGTTGTACGGTTTCTGCAGAAGTGAGAGAGAGAATGGTTGGAAAGTGTTTGTGCAATGGCATCTTCAAGACCTATGCTCTGAAACCATGTTGATTTTTCAATAAGTTGGTTTAAGCATGTAGTTGATTTCAATTTTCATTTTTCTTAACCATAAACAATTATGTTGCAACTTCCAAGATCACAAGAAGAAACACCATGCACAAGAACACAAGAAGTATCCTAGGAAACCCTTCTCAACAAGGGAAGAAAACCCAACCAAATATTTTTCTATAATATTCAAAAGAAATAACTTCACCACCCATAATACTTAGCACACAAGAGAGTGTTCAAACCCTAGAAGCCTATCGCCCAAGAGAGGTGCGCACTTTTCCCAAGAGAATGTACTTGCTGAAATTTCCAAACTTATGTGATGGATATGATTCCATAATGGGGAATATTCCTTTACTTATATTAGACATGTCCTATCAACATAAGTGTGTATTGGCACAATAGGTTCGACCTCTCTAAGTCACTTTATAAGTAATATTAACCAGATTAATTATCTTTTACCTTTATTACTAAACACATTAAGGTGGGGCCGACCTGTACCCTTTACATTACAATTAGGGTTATAGGCAGGTCTGACTCTTAAACAATATAGCAAGGGATTTGATACACCCACTAGTGCTCATCCACTAGGGGCACATCCATAGGGATGTTCATATCTTTGTCTCACTGCATTACACAAAAGAACCACTTCTTCACATGTTCACCTGTGCTCATCCACATGCACATCCACTCTACAGATCTTCATTCCCACTGCCTCAAACAGAAGAGTCATCTGGATTTTCTCGTCAACTCTACTGCTCAGAGGAGGCTAATACATTATCTTCATTTATGTTCACATGAAGATGCACCCATCACTTTTGGATTTCACATGTTCACCTTATGCTCTACCAAAGGCACGTCTAACTTAATAAATCACCTTTACCACTGGATAATCATCTGGAGTTCTTCTCAACTCTCTAAATGGAGGAGGTCATCTCTGTGTTCCAGTTCTGTCTCGGGTAGGAACCACATACCCTTCTTAGGGGATTTATCTCAGGTTTGTAAGCTGGAAAAAGACTCACATAGCTACAATGATCCACATCTCATAGATCTCTAAGCTGGAGAATGTCTCACATAGCTTTTGTTATCACCATAATAATTTTCAGAAAGGATCCGATTCTCAGAAATTTAGCAAGAGCTACATCGTCGCGGAAGCATGATAGTTTGGAGAATTGATAATTTAGAGGAGTAGGACATATCTGGCGGTGTATGGACGAATACAATGGAGGCGTAAAACATATAACTCGACAGACTGTCGATTGTAAAATGGCCCGGATCAACAGCTGGGGCCCATATCAGGCGGTGAACTTGCATGGGACTTAACCATGTAAAGTCGGGTTGGGGAAAACCATTGTAGTTTTTAAAATGGGCGTGCGATGCCTCCAAATATACATCGGGGCAAAAGGTGGGTTGTCTAAAACCACTTTCACAAAATTCTCGATGTCACATGTTTCAATACGTCAAATCAACCACTCGTGGGGCAGATGACGGATGGTCAGAATCACCCCACTTCACTCATTTGGTACTTCACAACCGTATGATGTCAGGTGAATGCCGCCATATAACGAAATCGAAAGCTGATCATTTTAAATGGATTAGTCAAGCATGGTAAACCAACGTACCTATAAGTGACTCTGTCGGTGATTCATGATTGGAACTCTATAACTATCAATTCTCAAGTATGAGGGTATAATCTCATCCGTAAGATTGACTCTCTAATTTATGAAAGGAACATCTTGGTGTCCATGATATTGGGATACATGGACAAGGCCAATCAATCCATATCCAGTCAAACAGGTCATTCAAGTAACATGGGGGGTTTCTCTACTGGTAAGAAGGAAAGGGAAATTGCACGTATATTGGCAACTAAATTCCATACGGAACCTTCTATAGACCCAGGATTAGAAGTTAGGATAAATCACATCATGAAGGACCTAATCATCAATAGGCCATCTTTGAAAACGAAACAGAGAAAATGAAAGAAGACAAAAAACATGGCCCAGACAGTTGAAAGAATTGGGGAGAATCAACCAGCCTAGTTGGTCACTCTAAAGAAGGAGATCGCTTAGCTGAAATAAATGCTTAGACTGAAATAAGTACATATTAGCATGTTTTGGAAAGATGGTGGTCGAAGAAAAGGGCATAGATATGATGAACCTGTTCCTAACGGTCCCTTTAAAATATGAGAACGGTTATTATAAATCATTCCTCCTTGTAACTCATCTCTAATTTTAAAATTATGAGAAGTCTGAACATTTTGAATTCCACAAGAAATTCTTCTATATATATTATCTTGAGGATAGAGAAAGGCATGGATAAAAGAGGATCCTGCCCTCTCTGTAGGAAGACTTTGTAAAGTTTTGGGGCTAGAATGAATATATAAATGTAAAGGCATATTTTGGACTATTTACGAAAAGATTCTAATTGGTGGTGATATGAGTCTTGTGTATTTTCATAGTGTGTGATTCCTGTTATCTTATATTTCATTTATTCTTTCATCTATCTAAATTAGAGAATTAGAGGCCCAGAATTCATAACTTGATGCTCTCGGCTTAGAAATTTAGACTATGTTTACCTCTTCTTAACCAATTCAAAATTCATTCCTGTAATGCTCTGATGTAATTATATGTTTCTTTTTCTTCTGATGCCATGCTAATTTTTAGATATAAACTCAGATTCACTGCCTCATTTAGCCTGTTCCTCTTAATAGTTTTCATGTTCTGACAATTCATTGTTCATTCCAAACTCCATAGCCCAAATGTCATCTTCATTTCTGTAGTTATTTTATTAAAAAAAAAACCAACACAAACTAAATCTAGCCACCGATTTCCATAGATATATCAAGTGACATGAGAGAGCCCTCTCTATGTTGAGTAGGCTAGTGCCTCAGCTCTAAATCTGGTTGAAATAGTTACCTATGTCGTTTGCCTATTCAGCTAGACAAAATTTACAAAGTGCTAACATTTTGGCGCCGTTGTCGGGGACGAATTGAAAAATTTTCCCTGGGAAAGAATGACATAGTTGAGTTCTAAGGTCTGAGAGAAGTAGACACTTAGGCACATATTGGCCATCATCCTTCTCTGGTGACTCCACACATCAAAAAATCAGTTTGAAGGTGATTCCACTAGTAGAAGGATCTAGAAATTTGAATTTTCATTGGCGACTCCACTCTCAATGCAGAATCCAGATCCCAAAACGTTATTGGTGACTTCACTTAAATTTAAAATGTAGTTCAGAGAATCCACTAGAAGACGAGATGCATTGACATAGGTATGAAAAGGCATCATGAAAGAAAACAGGTACTTAAAATGGGATCTCCTCCAAAGCGTTTTACTATTTGTTATAAGTTACCTCTGCTCCTTCCTTGAATATGCCAAACAAATTTTTATTTACCTACTACATTCGAATGATGATCATGAGAATCTTTAAATTGTATATCCTCCTCTTAAACTTTTACATGCATATCCTCACTGTATCACTGATTTTAATAAAAAAATTCCATCTGGGCCATGTGATGACCATAACCAAGTTGATGAGCCTCATGAAACCAAAGCTAATATTTTTCCTCTTGTACTTGATCCAACATCCTCCAAGACTCAGCATAGATACAGACCCTTAAAGTCACCTAAAGTCCTCCATGATTTTCCTCCTGAGCACTATAAATACCTGCCTATGTTTAATGGGGAGCTTGATGTCATCTTAGTTGAAGAACACATCCAAGGGTTTGAGCATTTTATAGAGTTGTTTGAGATTGACCATGATGATGTTTGTATGAGGGCCTTTTCTCAATCCTTGAAAGGAGACACCAAAGACTGGTTTAGACATTTGCATCCAGATACAATTATCTCATGGGAGGAATTGAAGGATAGTTTTTTAAAGTCTTGGGGCAAGAAGAAATATTTGGAGCTACAACTTGCAGAGTTCCATGCCTTGGAATGGCAGAGCAATGAAACTATCTCTATATGAAGTAGAAGGTTTTCCAATATTTACTACAAATTGCCTGAAGAGATTCAACCCACTGAAGTTGCTGCCATGCTCCATTATACAACAACTCTTCATCCAGATTTGTCTTTCCTCCTGATGGAAAGAAGATCTAAGTCCTTACAACAAATGTTTAATGATGCCCAGGATATCCAACACAACATCCATGCATGTAAATAGATCCAAAAGGAGGGGTTGGATGCTCAAGAACATGAAAGTGAATATGAACAGAAAATAGTTAATTGGAATCTTGAGCATAGAATTGACAATATCATGGGTCCTCTTGAGGTTTCAAATGCTTGTGATTGTGCTAAAAATTATATTCCACTTGTTAAAATAAGAGGTGTTGATTTAGTTTTTGATCCATCCCATGATAAGCAAGGGGATGATTATTTCATGTATTCATTTATAGATAATCAAGAGGATGAGTGTACAAATCAGTTTGTCGAAGAACAGGTTGATGTTCCAAGTTTGTTCTTGTTAGATGACCTTGCATATGTCAGTGATCTGCCTGTAAATGACAAGTATGAAGATGATTATGATATTGATGATGTTCTTTTTAAGAAGTATGGTGAGATAAATCAACCTACATATCACAGTTATAAAGAGAAAAGTATTGTGTCAGCTGAAGAAAATTCTCTACCTTTGTGCTTTGCTGCATTTAAATTGTCAAAAGAGAATTCTAAGATCATTGTGGAGGAAAATGAGTTTGCGTTGATGCAAAATCTCAATAAATCAATGGAACAAATTAATGAGATGTTGCAACATTATTCTCATGTGTTTTCCATCAGTTCAAAGATGCAGTCATTAGTTGAAGATGAAATTGAAAATGGGCATGTTCAGAAATACACCCACAGTAAAGAGACTGGAGAAAGTATCGAATCAGGTGAGACAACCTTACCACTGTGTTTTGCTTCTTTCAAATTGTTGAAGTAAAATATTTGTAATGTCTCAAGGCATGAATCCACCAGACATGATGGTGAATACAAAGAGAGAAGTAGATCAACCAGTAATGATAATCATATTGATGATCACATGAAAAGTTATTTTAACTCATATCTGCAGCCTATGCTCAGCTATTACCCTGAAAAAGAAGAAGATGCTCAAGAGATTGTTGTTCAAGGCCAGTACCATTCGCCTGAAACAAATTTGGATATTCAACAATGTTTCCAGCATAACGAAGTGTTTCAAAGTTGTCATTCTTCCCCTGAGAATGACATACTAGTTCAATTTCTAAACATCATAGACACAGATGAGGGTTTTGGAAATACATCCATGAGAACTCTAGACTGTGAAATAGTTCATGATGTCAGATTTTCGCATTTGCAAGAATATTATGAGCAGGAACTTATTTCTATTAATTCATTTGAAAGTCAAAACGGCAGTCCTCAAACAAATTTCCAGAAGTTTAATGAAACCAAATTAGAATTGTTTGATGAACAAGAGGATAGCCTTGATGCACATAATATGGTCGTCATATTCGAATATGTTCAAGAATGTATGAATGTTTTTCTTCAGATGCATGGAGAAGTAGACAAACCTATAACTGCCATTTCATTTGAAAATGTTCTCAAAACAAAAGAAATAAAGAAAGAACAAAAAACACTTACGAAAGAATCTTGTATTTTTGTTTTTGCTCTCCAAGAAGAAATGACTTTTCATGGTTTTCAAGATCCGGTGGCCATCCTATTACAATCATCATTGAAGGAGAAGTTTGTTTCATTCATAAACCCATATTTTAGATTCAAATTTTGTTTCCAGCCGCCATCGTTTACGTTTTTCTGCCTTCTTAAGAAGGATATGAGCGGAGAAAGATCAGGAAGCCAATTGCTTGATTGGTTGCATTGGCACTTTAGCATCACTTGATTGAGTATTCATTTCATGATTTTAGGGTAGGTAGGAATGTATGAATAAGCTTGTTGGACAAGCATTTTTCAATTTATATTTCCAGTATTGTGTACAATCAGTTTCAACAGTGTATTCAGTTTTTAGTATCCAGTTAAGAGAAATGTGTAGAGTTTGGACTTCAGCAGGCACTAGTGATATGGTAGGAGAAGGGCACACACACATGTTCTGGGATCAATCCAATGAATCGGGCACCGGGTCTACGAGATCTTTGCTACCTCACAGGGAGGATAGCATCCCCATTTGGAGCCTATGTTATCACCATAATAATTTTCAGACAGGATCCGAGTCTTGGAAATTTAGCAAGAGATACATCGTCGCGGAAGCATGATAGTTAATAGAATTGATAATTTATAGGACTAGGACATATCTAGAAGTCTATGGACGAATATAGAAAACACGCAAAGGATATAAATGGACAAACTGTTGACTGTAAAACGACCCAGATCAACGGTTGGGGCCCATATCGGGTGGTGAACATGTGCAAGACTTAACCATGTAAAGGAGGACCTTGGAAAACCATTGTGGTTTTTAAAATGGACGCGTGACACCTCCAGAGATACATCGGGGTGAAAGGCGGGTTGCCTAAAGCCACTTTCGTAAAATCCCCAATGTCACATGTTTCAATACATCAAATCAACCACTCGTGGGGTGGGCGATGGCCGGTCAAAATTACCCTGCTTCACTCATTCGGTACTTCACAACCATATGATGTCAAGTGAACACCGCCATATAATGAACTCAAAAGATAATCATTTTAAATGGATTAGTCAAGCATGGTAAACCAACGTCCCTGTAAGTGACTCTGTCAGTGATTCATAATTGGAACTCTATAACTATTGATTCACAAGTATGAGGGTATCATCTCATCTGTAAGATTGGCTCTCTAATTTTTTAAAGGAACATATTCATGTCCATGATATTGGGATACATGGACAAGGCCAATCAAGCCATATCCAGACAAACAGGTCATTCAAGTAACATGGCGGGTTTATATATTGGTAAGAAGGAAAGGGAAATTGCATGTATATTGGCAACTAAATTCCATACGGAACCTGTTGTAGACCCAGGATTAGAAGTTAGGCTAAATTCCATCATGAAGGACCTAAACATCAACAAGATAGCTATGAAAAAGAAATGGAGCAAATGGCAGAAGATAGAAAACATGGCCGAAACGGCTGAAAGCATTGGGGAGAATCAACCAGCCTGGTTGGTCACTCTAAAGAAGGAGATTGTTGAGATGAAATAAGTTCTCATACTGAAATAAGTACATATCAACATGTTTTGGACAGACGACGGTCAAAGAAAAGGGCATAGATATGATGAACCTATTCCTAGCGGTCCCTTTAAAGTAGGATAATGGTTATTATAAATCATTCCTCCTTGTAACTCATCTCTACATCTCTAATTTTAGAATTACGAGAAGTCTGAACGTTTTGAATTCCACAAGCAATTCCTCTATATATATTATATTGGGGATATAGAAAGGCATGGAGAAAAGAGGAGCCTACCCTCTGTGCAGGAAGACTTTGTAAAGTGTTGGGGCTAGAATGAATATATAAATGAAAAGGCATATTTTGAACTATTTATGAAAATATTATAACTGGTGGTGATATGAATCTTGTGTTTTTTCATAGTGTGTGATTCCTGTTATATTATATTTCATTTACGCTTTCATCTGTCTAAATTGGAGAATTAGAGGCCCAAAATTCATAGCTTGATGCTCTCAGCTTAGCAATTTAGACTATGTTTACCTCTTCTTAACCAATTCAGAATTCATTCATGTAATGCTATGATGTAGTTATATGTTTTTTTTCTTCTGATGCCATGCTAATTTTAAGATATAAACTCAGATTCACTGTCTCATTTAGCCTATTCCTCTTAATAGTTTTCATGTTCTGACAATGCATTGTTCATTCCAGACTCCATATCCCAAATGTCATCTTCATTTCTCTAGTTATTTTATTAAAAAAATCCCCAACACAAACTAAATCTAGACACTGATTTCCATAGCTATATCAAGTGACATGAGAGAGCCCTCTCTGATTTGAGTTGGCTAGTGTATCAACTCTAAAGCTGGTTGAAATAGTTACCTATGTCATTTGTCTATTCAGCTGGACAAAATTTACAGAGTGCTAACAACTTCAATCATCAACATTCATCATCTAGTAAGTTTCCATTATCCTAAAGTACTTGGTTTCGTATGTCCTAGAATTAATTGGATCCTCGACCCATCTTGCCAGTTGCTCCATAATTTTTGCATCATGGGTAACATGTCACTGAGCATGAACTTCAGCCTCCACAGCTTCCATCTCCTGCTTCGCTATGGAAAAA
>SNQJ01S0166068.1:24760-35268 GCA_010110895.2 Picea sitchensis | reverse complement strand
TGATATCAAATTGACTTGAGAACCACTATCAAACAATGTGTCAACTTTTGTATGATTTGTAATGACACGAACATGAAACAGTTCACTTCTTCTTTTATCACTTTGCATAGAAGTAGATAGAAGATTTGTACTTGTACTTGCACATGAATTAAAACTTGAACATGCATCAATGGAAAGAGATATACCTTTATCTTTACCTCGGATCCCTATTGTTGTGATATTAGTCTCATCACCTGAATCAGATCCCAAATCCTGAATCACTGCCGCAGTAGCTGCTTGATTATCTTTATCTTTGTTTTTATTTCTTCCCATCCATTCTGGCTTTAATTTTGGATGAAGCTTCCAGCACTTTGAAGCATCATTCTCTTTCTAACAATGTGAGCACGTAGGTTTTTCACCCTCTTTCTTGATGGTAGTTGATTTCTTTCCCTTTTCTTTGCTTTTATCTTTGTTTTCAAATTTAGATGACTTCTTCATAAAAGAATCATTATCATGCTTACCCCTAGCTTCTAAATGTGTGGCTTGAACACATACATCATCCAAATTACTGGTATTAAGCATTAACAAAGTATGTCGCAAATAGGAATGCATGCCACCAATATATTTAAGAAGAGTTTCTTGTGTATCCAATGCAACATTCAATGCAATAGCCCTCTTTCTAAATTCATGAGTATATTCTTGAATGCTTTGTCCTTTATCTTGTATAAAAATTTTCCAGCTCATTATTAATTGTTGCATGTGACCTAAAGGATAAAATTGCTTTCTTAATACTTCAATGAATTCATTCCAAACTGAAATAATTTTACCATTCTTTCGAAGATCTTGCTGAATTTTGCTCTCCCACCAAGTAAGATCCATCCCACTCATTCTCAAAGTGGCCAATTGAATCTTGGAAGGGTCATCATTAATGCCCTGCACCCTGCAATATACTTCAAGTTGCTTGATCCAATTGTCTAACTTTTCAGCATCTAAATCTCCATTGTAAATTGGTAATTCAAATTTTACATCCAATTTGAAATATGGCATATTACAATTTGCATTATTCGAATGAGAAGTATGAGAAGAAGAGAAAGTTTGATTAGTTTCAGGAGGATCACCATCACCTCCTACTCCTTTTCCCTTTTCTTCCTTCTTCACTTCTGCATCTTTGGATGAAGTTACTTCTTCCTTCTTCTTCCTTTCTGCTCGTTCATTGAGAAGAATTTCCATCATGGCTTTCATGCTGATAAAAGCCTCCAAAAACTCAGTTTCAGAAACAACAGGTTTTTCCCGTTCTGTATGTCCTTCTTCTTCCCCTCATGGAGAAGACATGGTTGTTCTCAAAACTGTCCTCCTTGAGCCAATCTTAGGTTCACCTTCTACCAGTTCTCCTTCACCAAGTTTCGACTTGGACCTGGTAATCATTCACAAACTTGGCACAAAAAATTAACCTTCTCCGATACCATAACATGATCCGTCGGATCTCAACTTATGTGCATTAAAACTTTTAAAAGAATGCATTTATCAGTTTGCTTAATTTATGAAATAGCATTAACAGAAATTGAATGTCGAAATATGAAATAAAAGCAAATTGAAACACAAATGAGAAACAGTAAATGAGAGTCACAAACAGAAGTTGATAACGGAGTTCACCCCCTTCACTGGGCTACATCTCCGGCTTCCTCTCCAATGGGTACTGATCCAATTAATATCTTTAAAATGGTACAAAATGGTTCTGGAATCAACTTCAACAACTGTAGAATAGAATGTTGGAAAAAGCCTTCAAGACCTCTCTTCTAGAAATTACAATTGGCCTGCTAAAAACAAAGAAGCCAAAATATAACAGAGAATGTCGACTTTGAATACAACAATATCTAGACATTTTACAGCAGAACTCTCCTTTCATCCTCTGTCACGCACTGGCTGAAACCCTGGATTATAATGCAACAGGTCGCACGTTCAAACCCATCTCTGGTGCATTTGTTCTATCCATGCAAGATTTTGATAACAACAGAATGATACTCTGAGTGCTAAACGTGGCTAGAATCATGTTTATAAGATGTAGTGGGAGGATAAGTCACGGGTTTGACTTGCCCGCTTTCTCATTTTAGCAGATACCATATGTGGTATTTCATATCCCGCCAAATCTTACAACAATTTGTACACATCAAATGTTATCCACTTGCCAGTCGTTATAACCAAAGCTTGATGTTATACATACCATATCTAAATTGTTGTGAACTCCGCTATATGTGATCGGTTAGTGCCACATTTTATGTCCCGCCAAACTAAACCATGTTATAAATGGAACATATGTTGTACATAGTATGAATATCCGCCAAATGGAACTCCGCCAAACTAAACCATTTAGTGTGACATTGCAAATCCTGCCACACAATGGATATCTGCCAGTTGTTTCATATGTTAATAATGGAACCATATATGTTGACTCACTAAACGTTGCAAAACCGCCAGAAGTTACAACACCAAACTGCGCACCCAACGAGCTAACCGCCAGATGTTATACTAAACCATGCACAAAACGTTACAAACCGCCAGCCACTAACTACGCACGATGTTACAACGACCAATCCATGTCATAAAACATTGCACCTCCTCTATGTTATGTAACGTGGAACGTTGTTGAATGGATTAGAACCGTTTATCTATACATTGGATAGTGGTTGGAAACATGTTAAGTTTAGTTTTCGGGACATGGTATATATTCTAGCTTGATTGGTTTTTTTCATATGTTTTTAACCATATGTAATAACTTTGCTAAAGACTATGTATAATTCTCTAACCCCCTTTGTGAATGTGGTAAAATCTTGATTCTTACCAAAACTGAGCATTGCATTTCCACTTCACTGCCATTGTACCATTTTCTCCTTATTTTGGATCAATGTAACTTTGAAGACGAATGACCCCCTGGATCACCAGGCCATTATTGAAACCATTACCTAAGGAGCATCATATAGGAGCACAGGAACAAAAAGGGTCAGTTGAAGAAATCAACTCCTACTTTAGGGAGTATCTGTTGCTAGAAGAAGGATCCTAGGAAGCCATGTCTTGCATTGAGTACAACAACCTCAGGATGAGGAACTAGCTTAGATAAATTCATAATCAACATAATTCTTACCTTCTGTGCAAATTTAGAAAGATGACTATCTCATCTTTTCATGGATTTGACAAGTGCACAACATGAGCATGGATACATAAGTTGGACACTTATTTCCATCTCAATCCAATGATAGAGGTAGATCCAATCAAGTTTGAGACTCTACACTTAGATGGACAAGCTCATGAGTGGTGGTACCATGGGCTATTAACATTAGGGAATTCCAACATAACATCATATGAGGATTTCACCTAGAGTCTAATAGACAGGTTCAATAGGAACGAGCCTGAGATCCACTTCAAGGAGTTGGTGTAGCTGAGGCAGAAAGGTACCCCAGAGACTTATTTCACAGATTTCTAGTAGATGGAATGAATGGTGACTTACATATTTGAGCATCGATTGATGATGTTATTCACGGAGGTCTTGGATGATCCCTTAAGAGATTGGGTGAATGTCTAGAATCCAAACACACTATAGTAAGCTATCATGGACACTCGGGATATGGCAGACATGTTTCCCAATAACACATCAGTAAAAAACTTTATTCCACCAAAATTTTAGGTGATGAATCCTCCCTAGAAGACATGGATAAGGAAGGACGGGTAGGATGAGTAGACATAGAGAAAGCTAAGGAGGAAGAATCTTTGCTATAGTTGCAAGGAACCATGGGAACCGAGTCATAGATGTATGGGAAAAGGTAAATTCCATTATATTGAGGTCATTTTTTATGAGGATGACGAAGATGATGAGGGAATTCGATAGGACAGTGGTGAGACATCACACCTCCATGCTACAGAGTAGGTGCCATTTCAATATATTACCAAGGGAGTGACCATTTCCACACTTTCATGAGTTCCCAAATATTACACCTTCAGGTTTAGAGGAATTTTGTAGGGGTAGAGGGTTATGACAATGATTAATGGAGTATTTTGCAACTATTATTACAACCATTATATATCTTTGTATTGTGGTGATTTGGGGGTTTCAAACCACAATTATATGACATTTTTATATTCTCTATTCTTTGTGTAATGGGTGCAAGCAATATATTTCACAATATTCATCCTGGAAACATATGAAAACTATTTGTAAGAAGTTAGAAACCAATTTAATACAAGTGTTTGAGAAATTTACACAAAGAGAAACTACAATTTTTGAACACTAAACATAATATTCTACCCTAGCCTAATTGGGGAAATTACAATGGTATCAGAGTTGGTGATCTTACCAGCCTATGATTTATTGGTGCATTGATTCCAAGGAATACTAGAGGATGAGGGAAAGAACCCACCAAAGGATCAAAGTCATCAAAAGAGGTAGAATTAGAGGGATTTATGGGGGATCATCCTGAATATAGGACCATACAGTTGTTGGAATCCATAGATAATGGGAAGAAAAAATTAACACAGTTCGTGATAAGGGGCTTTTTCGGAAACCAAGAGAATCAAAACCAGGGAGGTACCAATGGGAACCATGCAGAGGCCATTCATAGAGGTGGTAAGACTCATGAAGGGATTAATACCTATGTTTTATCAAAAAAATTGTCCAAGCAGATAGCAGAAAGGTACCGAGGCCATTATTCACATCATTCCCTAAGGAGAAGCCTATAGGAGAACATGAACAACAAGGGTCAACTAAAGAAATAAACTCCTACTTTAGGGAGTATCAGTTGCTAGAAGAAGGAGCCTATGAATCCATGTCTCACAATGAATACTACAACCTCACGATGAGGAACAAGCCTAGGACAAGTCAGAATCAACAAAATGTTGACCTTTTATGCAAATTGGGAAAGATGAATATCTCATATTTTCATGGATCTAACAGGTGCATAACATGAGCATGGGTACATAAGTTGGACACTTATTTCCATCTCAACCCAGTGATAGAGCTAGAGGAAATCAAGTTTTAAACTCTACACTTGGATGGAGAAGCTCATGAGTGGTGGCACCATGTGCTATTAACATTAGCACATGGAAACATAACATAATATGAGGATTTCACCCAGAGGCTAATAGAAAAATTCGATAGGAACAACCCTGAGTTCCACTTCAGGGAGTTGGCATAGTTGAGGCAAACAAGTACACCAAAGACTTATGTCACAAAGTTCTAGAAGATGGTAGTCATGTTGAATTACATCTTTTTGAAGAGATTGTTGATGTTATTCACATAGGTCTTGGATGAGCCCTTAATAGGTTGGGTGAAGGCCTTCAAGCCAAACACACTACAAGAATCTATCATGTAGACCCAGGATATGGTAGACACATTTCCCAATAACACATCAGAAAAACCATTTATTCCACCAAAATATTAGGTGACGAAACCTCCCTAGAAGACGTGGATAGGGAAGGAAAGGTTGGATGAGGAAACTAAAAGAGAAGTAAGGAGGAATAATCTTTTCTATAGTTGCAAGGAACTATGGGAATCGAGTCATTGATGTATAGGAAAAGGTAAAGTCCATTATATTGAGGTCATGTTTTACGAGGAGGATGACGATGATGATGAGGGAAATCGGTAGGAAAGTGGTGAGCCATCACACCTCGATGCTACAGAGGAGGTTCCATTGAAATATATTACCAAGGGAGTGACCATTTCCAAACTTTCAAGAGTTCCCAAATATTACACCTTCAGGGTCAGAGGAATTTTGTAGGGGCAGAGGGTTATGACAATGATTGATGGAGTATTTTGAAATTGTTATTAAAACCATTATATATCTTTTTATTGTGGTGATTTGGGGGTTTCAAACCATAATAATATGTCATTCTTATCTTCTCTATTCTTTGTGTAATGGATGCATGCAATATATTTCACAATATTCATTCTGGAAACATATGCAAATTGTTTGTAAGAAGTTAGAAACAAACTTAATACAAGTCTTTGAAAAATTTACACAAAGAGAAATAAAACATTTTGGACACCAAACATAATATTCTACCCTAACCTAGTTTGGGAAATTACAGTGGTATCAGAGTTGGTGATATTACCAGCGTATTATTTCTTGGTCCATTGATTCCAATGAAAACTAGAGGATGAGGGAAGCAATGCACCCAAGGAAAAGAGTCATCAAAAGTGGTAGAATTAGAGGTCGATATGGGGGACCATCCTTAATATAGGACCATACAGTGGTTGGAATCCATAGCTAATGTGAAACAACAATTAATACAATTCCTAACAAGGTTTTTTTTTGGAAACCAAGCAAATCAAACCGAGGTAGGTACCAATGGAAACCATGTATATTCCATCCATAGATGTGGTAGGAAACCTGAATGGAGTAATACCTATGTTTCATCACAAAGTTTGTCCAAGAAGGTAGAAGAAAGGTACCCAGGACATTATTGACACCATTTCCTAGGGAACAACCTATAGGAGCACATGAACAACAAGGGTCAGTTGAAGAAATCAACTCCTACTTTAGGGAGTATCAATTGCTGGAATAAGGATCCTAGGAATCGATTTCTTACAATGAATACTACGACCTCAGGATGAGGAACAATTCTAGGAAAATCCATAATCAACAAAATTTTGACCTTCTATGAAAATTGGGAAAGATGACTATCTCATCTTTTCATGGATCTAATAGGTGCACAACATGAGCATGGGTACATAATATGGACACTTATTTCTATCTCAACCCAATGACAAAGGTAGAGGAAATCAAGTTTTCCACTCTACACTTGGATGAAGAATATCATGAGTGGTGGAACCCTGGGCTATTAACATTAGGGCATGCCAACATAACATAATATGAGTATTTCACACATAGGCTAATGGAAACTGGTTTGATAGGAAGGACCTTGAGATCCACTTCATGGAGTTGGCATAGCTAAGGTAGACATGTACACTAGAGACTTATGTCATAGAGTTCTACTAGATGGTAGTCATTGTGGCTTACATCTCTGAGCAGAGATTGTTGATTTTATTCATGGAGGACTTGGATGATCCCTTAACAAGTTGGGTGAAGGCCTTCAAGTCAAACACACTACATGAAGCTATCATGAAGACCTAGGATATGGAAGACACATTTCCCAATAAGACATCAGAAAAAAAAGATATTCCACCAAAAGGTTACGTGATGAAGCCTCCCTAAAAGATGTGGACAGGTTGGATGAGGAAACTATGAGAGAGAACTAAGGAGGAAGACGATTTTCTATAGTTTCAAGGAACCATGGGGACCGAGTCATCGATGTATTGGAAAATATAAAGTCCATTATATTGAGGATGTTTAGCCAGGGAGGCGTGTGATGATGAAGGCATTCAATAGGACATTGGTGAGCCATATAACCTCGATGTTATAGAGCAGGATCCATTGCAAGATATTACCAAGGGAGTGACTATTTCCACACTTTCAAGAGTTCCCAAATACTACACCTTCAAGGTCATAGGAATTTTGTAGGGGAAGGTTGCCAACCAGTGGAGTATTTTGAAGCTATTTTACAACTTCATTATATATATTTTTATTGTGGTGATTTGGGGGTTTCAAACCACAATAATATGCTGCATGTTATACTCTCTATTATTTTTTTGTAAATGGATCACTTAGAAAATATTTCTGTGTTATCACGAAACATAAAATGTTTGTAATAAGTTAGAAACAAACTTAATCAAAGTGTTTGAAGAATTTACACAAAGAATTAGAAACAAACTTAATCAAAGTGTTTGAAGAATTTACACAAAGAAAAACTACAACTTTTGGACACAAAAAATAATATTCTACCCTAACCTAGTTTGGCAAATTACAGTGGTATCAACATTGGTGATATTACTAGCCTATGATTTCTTAGTGCATTGATTCAAGAGAAAAATAGAGGACTAGGGAAACAACCCACCCAAGGATCAGAGTCATCAAAAGAGGTATAATTAGAGGGAGTTATGGGGTATCATCCTCAATATAAGACCATACAGTTATTGGAATCCATAGCTAATGGGAAACAACAATTAACATAGTTCCTAACAAGGGTTTTTTTTGGAAACCAAGAAAATCAAGCATAGGTAGGTACCAATGGGAACCATATAGAGGCCATCCATAGAGGTGGTAGGACTCCTGAATGGAGTAATATCTATGTTTCGACACAAAGTGTGTCCAAGCAAGTAGAAGAAATGTACCCAAGCCATTATTGACACCATTACCTAAGGAGCATCTTATAGGAGTGCATAAACAACAAGCGTCAACTAAAGAAATCAACTCCTACTTTAGTTAGTATCAATTTCTAGAAGAAGGAGCCTTGGAAGCCATGTCTTACAATGAATACTACAACCTCAAGATGAGGAACAAGCCTAGGACAAGTCATAATCAACATAATTCTGACCTTCTGTGTAAATTTGAAAAGATGACTATCTCATCTTTTCATGTATCTGACACATGCACAACATGACCATGGGTACATAAGTTGGACACTTATTTCCAGCTCAACCCAATGAAAAAAGTAGAGGAAATCAAGTTTTCAACTCTACACTTGGATGGAGAATCTCATGAGTGGTGGTGCCATGGGATATTAACATTAGGGCATTCCAACATAACATCATATGAGGATTTCACCAGAGGTTGATAGACATGTTTGATAGGAATGATCCTGAGATCCACTTCAAGGAGTTGGTGTAGCTGAGGCAGATAGGTACACCAAGGACTTATGTCACAGGGTTCTAGTAGATGGTAGTCATAGTGATCCGTAGGATCTTTTAAATGACTATGGTTGAGTTTTAATTTTGCATGCGTTAATTAACCATTTGAGAAACTTAGTGAAAGAATGAGGAAAGAAGAGGAATTATAACAGCCATATACACATATGCATATCTGAAATGAAAATATAGACAGCAAACCATAACACACAGATTGATAACGGAGTTCGACACAACTTTTGCATACGTCTTTGGGCCTTTTCTCTATGGGGGAGGCTTCTTTATTTCTGTTCAAATGCTCAAAAGTACATCGTTGGAATGCCAAATGTCTACAAGACTGATCTGGTCTTGTTCTCCCAGATCTCTAGAACCCTGCAAAGGAAACGACACACAAAACAGACGTATGGAGCTCCCAGAAATGGTCCGACAACATCTCCTCCTCAAAAGCTTCTCTGCATCAAACTGACTTTGGCTTGGCTTTTCTCCAGCATAACTCTTCTCTGAATGACTCCCATGGCCTCAAATAGGCTTGGTTTATATAGCCTTGAAGTTGGTTTCTCAGATCCAACTTCCTCCAAGAATTTGGCCTCCAAAAATGCCCAATATCCCCCCAAAATGGAGAGAATCTATTAAAAATAGGCATATTTAATAAACAGAAAACCAAACTTTATACATTATATTGGGTGCAAGCCCCTTTATTCCATGCGCGCCCCTGATTCTCGGTCATATGGGGGGCCATGTGGCCACGCGCTATGCGCTGCCCCCCCCCCCTTTTGGCGCTAAGTCCTGTTCCTTTGGCATATGACTATAACCGTGGCTTAACCATTACCCGCGCTCTTGTAGCTATAGCCCCGGGTCTCATGGAATATACATAGGACCCGGGACAAACGGTTAACAAACCCCACGCATATGCTGGTAATGGTTCCATGCATGTGGTCGTATGGTGGTTGCACCGAGGGTTGGGGCTAGGCCCCGACCCTTTTCCCGCCGGTTCAAACTTTTAACCAAACTTAAATTTGAAATGCGCCATTCATATAAAAAGAACTAACCATTGGGCGGGCGGTTAGCCCGGCCTAGTCAGTCCACAATCGGAGGGGAGGTCACCGGTTCGACCCCCATGCAACACATACAATTTTACATATAAGCAACAACCAATCACATGGTACCACATGGCAGCCCGTGACTGGGCCACGTGGCACCTTAAAAACGAACCAGAACACGCCACGTGTCAGCTTCTGATTCACCCACGTGTGTGCCACATCAAATTGTCATACTACCTTGTCACCTGCCGCGTCAACCTACCACGTCAATCGTTGACGTCACCCTGCCACGTGTCATCCTTTCAGTGGTGACACGTGTCACCTCGGGATTGGCCCAGCCGTACGCGAAACGTTCAAATCTGCCTACCACATGTCACTCCCTGGTGCTGCCACGTGTCCCCTATACAGACCTACCACGTGTCGCATGTACGGACATGCCACGTCAGCGTCCGTACAGACTGTACGGAATGTACAGTCAGCAATTTTTTTTAGCTGTTTGACTTATCGGACATAACACGATATCTTCTTCATACGAAGCCCATTTGACAAAGTAAATATATCACCAGAATCAGGAAGACGAGACGGCCGCAATGGCATAGGTTTCGTCGCATTCCGAGCACTTTCATTTTTGATCATTTTTCAAGCCCTATCAGGCTTCTGGATCCGATTTCGGATCACACCTCCCCACAAAAAGACCTTTTGGTACCCAAAAGGTTACTGACCAGTCAACAAGCTCGAGATAGGCCACCCGGCTTGCT
>SNQJ01S0166068.1:0-11008 GCA_010110895.2 Picea sitchensis | reverse complement strand
TTAAGGAAGATACTTGGAGAGTATAAATAAGAGGCAAGGCTCTCTCATTTGAATCACACTTGAGCATATTGAATATCTATAGGTGTCTGAGGTTTACAAATGATATCTAAGCCGAAATTCTGAGGAAAGTGAAGAAACGAAGGTCGAAATGCAAGGAAGGATAAAGTTTTTTGATGGTGCTTTCTAAGAGGGGAGTTTTGGGAAAAAGAGCCCCACACTCATTCACCCCCCCTCTAAGTGTGGTAGGTGTGTCCAACATCTTGGACCCCCACAAGTAAGCTCTTCTTACAAATTTGAAAAGGAAAATGAAAATGGTGAAAACATTCTTTGCTAATCCACTCAAGGGGTGAGATGGATTGCCCCAAAGCAATGATGCAAGTATACTCTTGGAAAGGATAGAAGAGTCCTCAAGAGAATAGTGGCAGCATAGATTTGCTATGAAATTCCTTGAAAAATGAAGTGTATCCATGGCCTTTTTATAGCATTCCTTTGAGTTATTGTTCAACTAGTTTGTAGTGTGTAAAGAGGCTAATTAGGGAATTTATAGGTCTTTGACCAGCCATCCAATCGAATCCAGTCTAGATTTGAGTGTCAAATAAACTTGGAAGCTGAACCAGAAGTGGGTGGGAGTCCGACCTCTCTCATAAATGCGTCGTTTTTCAAGTGCACGGCTTTTTGCGACAACAGTCACGCATCGTGCGCATGTGCATGTATCTTGCATTTATGTTTAGCGCATGTGCACGCGCACCTAGTGTCTTCATAGCGCCCTTCAATTTTTCACTATTTTGTATAGTTTTTGACCCTTTATGAATGCTTTTGTGTTAATTCAAGTCCATGGATGACTTCATAACTGTTTGATGATGCTGAATTCTTGTAACCATTTGCGGACAAAATTGCAGTGATAACACTTCCATCTCTCCTTCTTCTCCTAGTAAAATCTCTAAAGCGAGTAGCCAGGTCGATAAGAAGAAGAAGAAACGAAAAGATAAGAAGAATAACTAGAAAAGGACCAAGCCTCCAACCATATCAGATGTTGGATCCAAGAAACCAACTACTATTAATCGTATTGGGAGTGTTGATGAGGTCGACAAGATTAAAACAAAGAATCTGAAACCTAAATTCCCTTGCAGTCTTTGTAAGGGTGACCACTTTCTGAGGGATTGCCTTGATATTAACAAGGTATTAGAAATGTGGTCCTCCACATCATCATCCCCTGCTAGTCATGATGGTGATGCCCCGTCAACTAGTGACGTTAAGGTTGGTAAGAAGAAGATAACTGTCAAATTTTCTTGTATGTTATGAAAAGGTGATAATTATTATGACCTTTGTCCTCATATGGACGAGGATTCTTCTCTTTTGGAAAAGCTTCAACTCCCAACTGGTTATCATAATTTTTCCCCCAACCCATCATTAGTTGATGGAATGGTAAATCTGGTTCCATCCCTGGTCAGTCTGGTTGATCAGGTGGTCAATCTAGTTTCATCCTTGGTTGAACCACTAACCAAAGTAGTTGATCCAATACCGTCATCGATCAGCCCCACTTTTCATTTGAAAAGTGAATCCCAAGTGATTGATCCAGTCCCGTCATTGGTCAGTCCCACCCTTCATTTGAAGAGTGCCAACATGATCAATCCCAATCCTCCTCTAACGAGTTCCAAAGTGGTTGCTCCAGTCCCTTCATCAGGCAGTCTGGTTGATCATGTCATCAATATGGTCACGTCCTTAGTTGAACCAATTGACAAAGTGGTTGATATGATCCCATATTTGGTCATTCTTTCTCTCTCGTTAGAGAGTGAAACCCAAGCAGTCCACCTGTCGACCCCATTCTCCCTTTGGATAATGAAACCCAAGTGATTGATTTGATGTCATTATCAGTTGATCCTACTCTCCCGTTAGAGAGTAAATCCGACTCTGCCCACATTTTTCCCATTGTTACAAAATCTACATTGTTGGGGGGAACTCCTCCTTCTCCCACGAAACCCCCTCCAAGTAATGAGGCAACCCTTTTTTATTGGGGTGTGCTAACTGAACCTTGTCTTCCCTCTTACATTCCCTTCAAGATTATAGTACAGGTTTGTGGTCGGGACGTTCCTCATGCATCGATAGATGAAGGTTAATCCATTATTATTGTTTCCTCTATTGCTTGGAAATATTTGGGTTATCCTCAGCTTGTGTTGATTAGCCAGACTCTATTCACTTTTAACAGAAGAACCAATCATTCTTTAGGGATCCTTCCTAAGTTTCTTGTAACTTTCGGAGGGAAAATTGTCTTTATTTATGTTATGGTAGTCCATGACCCCTTGGATTTTGAATTACTCCTTGGGTAAGATTATGTCTATGCCATGAAAGATATTGTGTGCACTCTCTTTCGTGTGATATCTTTTCCTCACAATGGAAGAATGGTGTCTATTGATCAAATTTTGTTCGTTGGTCCTGACTTGATTACCAACCCAATGACCTCCCTAAATGATTCTTATATGCAGTCGGTATCACCCATGCCATAGGTCAATTATGTGGTGTTATCTCCCATGCCATCAGTTGTCAATGAAGATGACTTAGATCCAGTAGTTGACTTGGTGATTTCTTCGGTAGGGATATTGGAGCCTGATCTCCTTACCCCTATCATGGCCCTTGACATGTGTTCTTTCCAGAGAATTGTTCTTCCATCCAATGAAGATCTCGTGTAACCCATGACCAATTTTTGTCCCTTGACATGGTGTCCTTTCATAACATTATTCTCTTGGAAGCCATGATCAAGAAGAGTCCACGAGCATAGTTTCTCTTCTATGTGGAAAGCTTGTTAAAAATTGAAACAAAGTCTATGAGCATAGTTTCTCTTCTCTGTGGAAAGCTCATTAAAAAATGAAACAGAGGCTATGAGCATAGTTTTTCCTCTCTGTAACAAGCTCATTAAAAAAATGAAACAGAAATATGGGGATTCAACCAAAATCCTTGAGCATAGTTCTTTTCCTGTGTCAAGCTGGTTAAAAAATGAAACAGTTACCTCTCCTATCAGGTCGAGTCTCTCAATAGATCTCGTAGATGCCAAGTCGAGTCTTTCATTAGGTCTTGTATTCGAACCTTCATTTCATTCACCTTTATACTTTTTCTCCATCTAGTACAGAAATTGGTGACAACTCCAAAGTCGGTGAATGAATTGAAGCCTGGGGGGCATGTCTCTAGCCTTTGTTGATCATTTTGGAGTTAAGCCGCTAGCTTTCAAGATGGGGGTAGAGTACCGAGCTTATTCTTTGATGTTTCTCATGCTTGAAAAAAAATGAGAGTGTAACCGAGTATACTTTTATCACTTTTTCGGACTCATAAAGGTTATACGAAAAAGGAACCCCTTGGAGTCTCCTTTAAGCTCTTTTCAGACTCTCTAAACATGAAAAGATTGACGAGTGATCTTTCTTCCTTTCAAACTTGTTAAAAGGTTTGAAAGGGCGTCTTTCGAGTGGTAGTTTATCTATTTTTCGACCTCAAGAAACTAACATTACAAAAAAGGACAACCCTGGAGTCATCTTTAAGTTTTTTCCAGACTCTCTAAATATGAAAAACCACCAAGTTTACCTTCTCTGGACTTGTTAAACAATTATATATTAAAGGGACCATATGGGACCGGACCCTTACTTCTTCCAGTTCGTTAAAAAAGGGAAGAGGGACTTACCGAAGGAGAGTTATATCGAGCATGTGTTATCTTCCTCGAGCTCGTTAAATTAAAAAGAGGTACTCGTCTATCTGGATGGGGGAAAATTGAAGGAAGCAAGCCAAGCAGTTTTTGAGAACATTACCAGTAACTCTTATAGTCTCCCTTGAACAAGGCATTTTATCTTTGCACGCATTTTAATCCGCTGAACCTCTGCACTAAACCAATCCTTTGAGTTTCCTTACTCCTTTGGGTCACCCGACGAAAGTCACAATATCCACTACAATATCAAGTTTTGGTCAATGTCAAGTTTCTGTTGTCATGCCTCAGTGTTCAAGGGAAGTGTTTTCCTCAATATTCAACCATCACAAATTCTTGTTTCAATACCCATGTCAGTCCATGTTCATTTGATCCACAAATTACATCTATGTGTCAATTTCATGTCGTTGATGGGGGATACACCAAGGCCCTCCTTTGATGAGTCTATTCCTTTCAACTTCAGCACATTATCCAAGAGCTAGAATTAGAAACCAGTTAGTACCTTAGTACCTACATGCCTCAATGGCAAGCCTCCTCATGTCCGACAGTGGGTTTACATCATTTACCTCTGATCAGGTGATTCCACGCATGTTCAACTTAGGCTCATCCATTCACATTCGTTGGAATGTACTAGAGTCTTTGGAATCATTGACATCAATGATGATTTCCCTTGCGCTTGTTAGATTCATACTACATTGGGATCGGTAAGAAGACCTTGGGTCGAGTCATCACTCTAATATATACTTTGCTCGGGTTGCGGTGGGGTTTATTTTGAAGATTGACACATATACTGTTACATAGATCCACTTTGTATTGGTCCATGGCTATGTCTTGTCGTCTCATATATCCACTGTGTATTTTTCATGGCTACGATCAGTTCATGCCATGGGAGTATAGATCCACATTGTATCTTCGGTGGCTATACCTTTTTGTCAATATAATTATGGATATGCAGTGTGTCTTATGGTGGCCATACCTTGCAAGTATTTACCACCCAAGCATAGGTATGCCTTCCTTGGTTTTGAAACATGTCATAATATTTGTTTGATGGTTGTGTGCATCTTCTACTAGGTTCTCTGTGTCCATACCCTTGCTCGGAAAAGTCTACAAAGTAATTCAGTGATCAATTTTCATCTTCTGACTTCGCACTTTGGGGGGAAATCTGTTACACATCAAAATTACTTACTTCAATGATAAACCATTGTTTACATTACTAGTTTCGCAAGTGTCGCAAGTGTCACAAACATCATACTACCATCTTTCCTATGTCGTGTCTCTAAAGACATCACAAGGACACTTAAGACACCTTCAAAGACTGGTTTAAAAATGTGAAATTATTTGATGATGCATACAAAGAATTTTCCATGAAGAAAACCACTTAAAAATGATTTTTGGAAGGCAATGCTCTGCTACCCACTATCAGGGATTGCTAGTGCTCCCTAGCCTTCTTTGGGGGAGTGTTGCAGCACCCTGTACACCCTTCTAGGGGAGTGCTAGGATTTTCTGAAGGCAATTTTGGAAGCACTCCCCTATCCATTGTCATGGAGTGCCAACACTCCCTATCCTTCTTTGGGTGAGAGTTGCAACACTCTATGCAACATTTTGGGGGAGCGTTAGCCTGTTTGAGAAAATTTTGAGTTGTTGAGGAGAATCAAGGAAAAATCCCCCTTATCCTGGAAATTAGTTGGATTCGAATCTGAGGTCAAGGCTACATCTTAGAGAGGATCCAAAACTGATGGAGAAATATTCTCAACCTATCCCAAGAATCTCTAAGGTGGTTGGGTCTCTCCAAGCTTATATAAGGAGGCCTTCTCATGGTAAAAGTAAATAGAGACATTGTGAGGCATCAAACTTATGATCTCATAAGGGGGATATCATTGAAGCATCATCATTCTGTGTGTGGATTATTTGATCAAGGTTCTGGACAAAGAGATATTGGTGAAGTTGTTGCACCTACATCTATGGCTGTAAGCATTTCACTTCGTTTTCATTAATATAAATCTATGCTTGGCATGTTTCCTTTAAAGTTTCTGTATGTTTCATGAACTTGTTTTTGTTATAGATCTATTATGAAGTTAATCATGGTAGAGTAGGAATTATGTCTCGTTGTTGTTTCTCATTGTAGTGCATGACCTTCTAAATAAATTGGAGATCAAGATCATCCTAGATCGAGCAACGACAAACATCGGTAAAGGTATTTACCCTTGTTATTTTTTCTTCTTTGAATAATTTAGCTTCATGAAAAGGAATGTCAGTGTACACAATAGAAATTTTTTGTCTTGGTCATAGGGGTCTAGTATCCAAGAGGAAATCCACTTTTCCACAGAGGGATTCTCCTGTAACAACAGGGTAGAGTGCAACTTTAAGTTTGGGGACCTATCCTTTCTCAAGTTGCATCCTTACAAACATTCATCGTTGAACAAGAGTGGTGTAGAGAAGTTGAAGCCAAACTTTTATGGACCCTACAGAGTGATCAAGAGAGTTGGAGAGGTAGCATACAAGTTGGAGCTACTAAAGGGTAGAAGGATACACAACACCTTCCATGTATCCTACCTCAAGAAGAAAATGGGACATCAGGTCACCGATTCGACAGATCTTCCTCCACTAGATGAGGAAAGGAAGTTGGTTTTGGATTTCGAGAGGATATTTGATGTAAGGGAGAAGAGGTTGAGAAGAAGAATCATTTGAGAATACTTGCTCATATGGAGAGGATTTCCCGCAGAGGATGCCACTTGGGAAGGAGAGAAGATCTTACAACACCCCGATATGGATTACTTGAGGACAAGAAATCTTGGGAAGAGAGAACAGTAATGTACCCTTCCAAATTATCAAGACAAAGGATGACTTAGTATCCTATATGAATCCTGTAGGCTATAGTCAACAAGGAAAAGTGATTCCCTGAGGTTTATTTCCATTCACTAGATGACAAATCCTAAAGTGACATTAAATAAAAATAAATAATTTTGTTTAAATGAAAATTGGATGGAAAATGAAGTGAGGGTTTGATTTGGTAAAAAATGGGAATGATCTAGAAGTCTCGGAGGAAGGATAAATAGAGGGTTATCCCTTCACCTTGACATTGTGATTTGATCTCCCATTTTGGAGTGCTCTTGGATCCATTATTTTGTTAGGGTTTAACAAAACCCTTCCATAATTGCAGTTTGGTTTCGATGGTGCAATATCCACCCTAGCTATACAAGAGAGGGATCCATCCATGATTCAATCGGAGTTTCATTTGGGTTTTGTTCTCAATTGAACGTATAATAGGCTAGCACAAGGAATTACATAGGTTTCAGAGAGAGTTCGATTACGGATATTCCATGTACCAAGGAGTTTTCAGGAAGTCATATCTAGAGGCATCCTCCCTGGTTGAAGATGAGTTTCCCACGAGGCCCTGCTATATGCACAACCTTATTACACGAGGGTGTTAGTAATGGGTTTGACGATAACAACAATTCATTCGGGTTAGATCCATAGGGTTGGACGATTAGTTATAGAGTGGAGGCACTGAAACAGGTTGCAACGGGATACAAGAGCCTTAGATCAATTTACATCATTGGAATCATTCCAAATTTTTTGTTTGAGTATTTTTCTATTAGTGGATATTGCAGTTTCCCTGCAGCCACTAGATCTGTGTGTTTAGGAGTATTTTGTAGTTGTTATTATAGCCATTAGATGTATTTTTATTGTGGTTATTTGGGGGTTCCAAACCATAATAATATGTCATTGTTATCTTCTCTATTTTCTATGTAAAGGATGCATGCAATATATTTGACAATACTCCTATCTTGGAAACATATGAAAACCATTTGTAAGAAGTTACCAACAACCTTAATGGAAGCAATTAACAAATTTAAAAAAAAGAGAAACTACAATTTTTGGACAATAAATATAATATTCTACCCTAGCCTAGTTGGGGAAATTACAGAGACCATGCGAGATTTTAATATTTTTAGGGCAATGGCAATCCTTCATAGCTTCAATTTTCTTAATATCCAGTTGTATACCAGCCTTACCGAAAATAAGACCCGGGTACTCCACTTTAGATTCTTCAAAAGAACATTTATATTTTTTGAGAAAACATTGGTGTTGAGATAGTAGACAAATAACTTGATCAACATGGGAGAGATGGGATTGCCAAATTTTACTATAGATGATAATTTCATAATAAAAAATAAGACAAATTGACAGAGTAAAGGACGAAAGAGATGATTCATGAGACTTTGAAAAGTGCAGGAAACATTACAGAGGCCAAAGGGCATGACCAAGAACTCATAGTGACCCTCATGAGTTCAAAATGCATTCTTGGGAATGTATTCTTCCTTCATAAGTATATGATGGTAGATAGAATGAAGATCAGGTTTGGTAAATTACTAAGAACCACGTAGTTCATCCAAAATGTCATCAACGGTAGGGATGGAAAATTTGTCCTTGATTGTGATTTTATTGAGAGCATGAAAATTAGGACACATGAACCAAGAAACTTATTTATTGAGTATCATGGCTACTCAAGAATAATAGGGGTTGGTACTCAAACAAATAACACCCGCTTCTAGCAATTCTTGAAGAATTTTCTCAATTTCATTTTTTTCCAAAAGGGGATGACGGTAAGGGAAAACATTTGGAGGAATACTTACAAGGACTAGAGTAATGGAATGATCATGGATGCCATGGGGGGTGTTAAAAATATCTTGGTGTCAGGAGATTATAGAATCGAGGTCAATATGAAAAGAGGGTGTCTCAACAACATGAATAGAATGGAGTTGGGAAATAATGCTAGAATGACCCTTTTTTAGTAGCTTTTCCATTCAGTGGGAGATAATAATCTTAGGTGACCTTGTTGTGATGCCTTGGAAACTATATAGGTGTCCCTCTTGTTGGAATTTCAAGGTGAGGTCCTTAAAATCCATGGTAATGGGGATGAGAGTGCACAAACATTCAACACCAACCGCTATGAAACTACCTCCCATGTCTATATAAAACATATGAGATTCCAGGTAGTACTGACCAATTTGTAGGCACAAATTTTCACAACGCCTCCCACATTTCATGGAAATTCCATTGGAAATCATGACCTGAAAATTGTTGAATACACAAATATAGAAATTAACTTATTGGACAAGCAAGCGATGAATAAAATTATGGTTCCTTCCACTGTCAACTAGGATGATGACTTTCCTATGTTTAATGTAGCCAATTGATTTGAAGGTTTGGGGAGAAGAGAATCCATTGAGCACATTTAGAAAAATTAATAGTTCAATTTAGAGAGAGTCAAAGGGATGATAAGGATCATTTTCTTTGGGTATCTCTTTGACAGGAGAAACATCATCATCCTTTTCAGAAACATCCTAAGAAATAGCCATAAAAATCTTATATTCATTGCAGTTGTGACCCAAAAATATTTTATCATCACAATTATGAAAATGGCCCTTGATTTAGCATTCAACCATTTTTTTCCCTAGTTAATTTTTGGATCATGAGAGGACTAGTAAGAGGGGAATGATTGGTGGGTCTAGGGTGAGGAATAAAGGAGGGTTTTTTGTTTTGGGAAGAGACAATGTGTTATTTTTATTTGATGTGTTTAGTATCTTTTGACCAAGTATGGGGGTGATCCTTGAGGATCTAGAGGTGTATTTCATCCTTTAGGCCACTGATAAAGCATTCCCTTAAGAAGACATGGAACATTCCCTCTATTCTGAAACCCAAGTGCTCAAAGGTGGTTATAAATTCTTCCACTATGAAATATTGTTTCAAATTGATCAAATGGCCTAAATGGTGGGTTTCTATGTCAATTTTTTCATAAATCTCTGCAACAAACTATGTCTAATCTAGGTGGATCTCGGTGGCCATCCACCTTCTCCACTGAATAATTTTTTTCAAGCATGTGGTTTTGATAAACCATGATATTCACCCTTTTTATGGGGAATGTAATGCAATTCCTACAGTGTTAACTCATCAGATACCATTAGACCTCCATATTTAAGCATGCTTGGGCTAGTATTACTAGAATGGGTGACCTCCTAGGAAGTCCTATTGTTTTACATGCCTATGGAATTTTGTAAACTTAGACCAATTTATCCCACATGCATCGTGGGAAATATTCTCCTCTCACTTTCTCATATATAATTGAGGTGAAGGAGGTACTTTAAGCATGAAATGGAGTGTGATGTAAATCGTGTTGCAAATGAATCATAGCCAACATCTCCTTCTCTTTAGAGATAAGATACCAACATCCTACCAATTTCATTTCACTCTGCATTTTTTTGCAATTCTCGAATATTTCATTCATTAATAGAAATTGAGTATTGTTGTATCTTTGTGTTTCTATCATATTTTTGTGTTTCATTTTGTTCCCCCATAAATCCATGTCAATGGTATCAGAGCATGTCCCCGATGAGGTCATGATATAAATATTTGGGTCTCAAGCTAGTTTCTCTTGAGGAAAGCCACTCTCGCCAGCCGAAATTACCTCCTATGTTGGAATACAAGAGATATGGTAGAGTAGGATATCCTTTCAAGACATTGTTCCAGGAAGCCCTTGTGTGATAGAGGAACAAGATGATGGAAAAATTTACTCATATACTTCAATGACTATCGATGTTGGCCAAAGTGTATTCGACAAGAAACCATTTTGTAGGTGCAACACCCTTCAATGTAAAAGTCGATTTTGATATCCCCTTATTTGAAGGCCAAATAGATGCAGATGCTCTAAAAAAATGGTTGAATCTTCTAGAAGGTTATTACTTTGTCAAAAAAAAAATTGAGAGACAAAATATCACCTTCACACTCCTTAAATATCTTTCCCATGTCAGAGCTTGGTAGGAAGGTTACCGAGAGAGGTACATCGTAGATGAATCTATAGAAGATAACCCACTTGGGCTACCTTTGTAGATTCCCTCAAGGAGGATTCTTACCATGTCGAAAAACATCATGACCATTACATGAGATGGATGACCTTGCATTAGAAAAGAGACCATATGGTCCCATAGTACACCAACCTCTTTCATACCTTGCGCTAAAAACTGGGTATCAAAGGCCTCAAGAGACACCTCTTTTTGAAGTACCATAGTGGTCTGCATAGGTACATTCAAAAAAAATATGTATTTCTTGTACGTCTCCTAACTATGAGTTTCTTATCGATATACAATCAAAATTGAGCAGAAATTCCAGTAGTGGAGTAAGCGAGAGTTTGGGTTTGCAAATACACCACAATAGAAGCATGGAAAAGGAAACCCTAACTCATAGAATGAAGGAAAAATAAATGAGATTCAATATCAAGAATATAGTCCAAGAAACTAACTAAGAAGGGTGATGGGAAGTCTA